>RJWT010010904.1:0-23742 GCA_004365215.1 Cuniculus paca | reverse complement strand
AAGTACCAAAGGTCCAGGAAGCCCCAAAGGCAGACCCCATCTTCCCGTTTTACTCTTTTATTATTCATGCCTGGTTGCACCGGAGTTGAGCCCCGGGACCCCTGCACGCTGGGCAAGGGCCCTACTGTTGAGCCACAGCCACCAAGGAGCGAGTCCCTCCTGGCAAGGTCCTAGGGGTGCATTTTACGAAGAAGGCAGCGGCTCCGGTGTGGAGAAGAGCGTGGGAAGGAACACGAAGCAAGCCGTGAGCAGAGACTGTTATGGGGCTGTTTATCCTGTACAGGCACACGCAGATCTCGCGAAGCTGCCCGCGTTGGACGCGATCCTCGGCCACAGGTCAGCAGCTCCTTTGCCACAGGCCGCGTGATGGCAGAACCCTTCACCTCGCCTTTGTTGTTCATATGCCCCCGCATTGTCTTCGAAATAAAGAAACACTCCGTCTTTCCTGCGGTACGACTTCCGCAGGCGGATCACCACTGTCGGATGCACCTTCTTTCTGGTTTGCCCTCCTTGACCGTGGCCATCACCATGTCACCTACACCAG
This sequence comes from Cuniculus paca, assembly GCA_004365215.1. Classification (NCBI taxonomy): domain Eukaryota; kingdom Metazoa; phylum Chordata; class Mammalia; order Rodentia; family Cuniculidae; genus Cuniculus; species Cuniculus paca. The sequence goes on along the minus strand of RJWT010010904.1, from coordinate 23,198 downwards.
TGGCGGGAAGTCTGTTCAGCCGCCCCTTGATCCCCTTCACGGAGATGATGCAGAGTTTTGGCTCCTGCGTTGTCAGCACAGGTGATCACGGCTCCCACCGGAAGACTCAGGGAGATCCGGAATTTTGCACCCGGGAACCCACCGCGTCCTCGCTTCGACATATTGGTACGCCGGAAAGAGACAGAAAGGGCTCCCACAGCCAGCTTGTGAAACAGAGCATCACTCCCACTAACCCATATCATAGCCTCTCTCTGTGTAGCCAGGCCCTCTCCTCTGCCCCTACCAACCAGCCAGTCACCAGCATACCGCTGGCGCCCGGTCGTCCCGGGAAAGCAGCCTTGACTCTCCTCCTCTTGTCCTGTGCATCTAACTGGTCATCAAAGACTCTGGTTTCATGCACTAAAGGCTTTAAGCCACCCAGAGCACCAAGTCTAAATCATGCCTGCACCTCTCCTCCCATCCAATGGTCGCTGGCCCTTGGTCTGTCCTCTCTTCTGCCTCCCCCACCCCGTGTTCCCCTGACATCCAAGCTTGCCAAAGAGTTGTTTTAAACTTGCAAGCTGGCCCATACCTGCCACTGCCCTGCTAACTAACACCCCCTGCCCTTCACTAGGGACAGTTTTCCCACATCTTTTTTTTTATTCCTTCTCTTCCAGCCAAAACTTAGTCAAAGTTACATTCTATTTCCAAAATGGTAGGTATTCTTTTCACCTTTTGCAAATATAAAATTTTAATTCTGAATTTACTTTTTCAAACAAAATACGTGCTCCATGTTGAAAAAAAAAATTAAACCCATTAACTGAGCACAGGGCTAAGTCTTTCTCTCTATCCCCCCACCTTCTTCTTGTGATGGTCACCCTTAGGGTGAGGTCCTAACTCTGAACTGATACCTACAGCCCCATGGGCCTCACAGCACCCACCCCACCCGCCCTGCCTATCATGTTTCTGTGTATTTGCAGGACACAGATGCACAGGGGTCCCTGTGTCTGCCAGGAATGTGCCTCCCTCTTTACCCACTCCTTTAGCTCAGTGGTCCACTCTCCTGGGAGCCTGCCCCTGCATCCCCTGTCTCCAGCTGTTACATCACTTTTACTCATCTCTTTCATTCCACTTGCGGCCCTGCAGCAGCAATCTATGCCCTGAGCTCCAAACAGGCAGGCACTCACCTTGGTCATTTCTCCATGTGCCAGGTTGCCATAGGGCTGGTGCCGAGGTGGGTGCTGAATAAATGCTGGCTGAACTCAAATGCAACTAGTGGTACACTGAGAATTTGGGTCACTTTAACAAAGCAGCACTGGGTCTTGGGGGGTGAGAAAGGCCCGAGTGAGGCTCACCATACAGTGTGAGAAGATGGAACCGGAAGCAGCTTGTTTCAGGGTAAGGTGCCAGGTGTTCATGGAGCCTTAATGCCTAAATCACCTCCTCCTATGAAAATGTCCTTTTGGTATAGAACATGATGGCTGAGCCCCTCCAGCCACTATTCTATGTTGAAGCAAAACTCCAGCAAACGATTGCAAGTATCAGTCCAACTCCACAATACAACGCTGATCAAAGGGAACAAAGAGGAAGGAAATACACACATACACATTGCAGCCTTTGTGGCTCCCCAAAGTTTTGTCTTGCTCTCACCTCTTCCCTCCAGGACCTCTTCACTCCTCCACTGAGGACACACACCCCATACGCACCCTTCTCAGGGAGCCCCAGAGCTCCCCTCAGCATCCCCAGCTGGAGTTCTCACACCTCTGTCCCTCTTCAGCAGACCCTGCTTGGAATCCAGCCCCGTGAGAGGGCAGCCAGGGAAGCAAGTCAGGAAATATGCTCCTGTTACAGTGTACTTTCTTCCCTGCCTCACTAAGACCAAGTATGCACACCTGCTAGAATATGAAATCTCATTTCTACACAGCACTTCCTGTGGCTATAAAAAGAATGGAGGGTCTGTTAGGGGAGTAATACATGCCCAAGTTGCCCAACTTTGTGCTAGCATCTCCCTTAACTCCATACATCCTGAGAAGAGGTGAGCGACTCATCATTTGCCACTTCATGGGGCCTCTAGATGGCAACAGGCAGTTACGTGGCTTGGCATGCAGACCCCAAAGAGAAAAGACTCCAGGAAGCTGTCATCTACAGCTGCCCACCACTGCTGCAGGCACAGCCTCTTGGTGTCACCAGCCATGCAAAACCCAGGCCTCAGCCCCCCAGCTTAGCTCTGAGCCAAGACAGCATAGCATTTGTTGCAAGCCTAAAGCTTAGAGTCAGAACCCCAAACTCACCAATCCCTGAACAGGACTCCCCCAAGCTGGAGAGGAGGCGGTCATGGCTGTGTTTGTGTGGCTGCTGCTTTGCAGAATAAATGGAGGCAGTTGAATGAGAGACAAGACCACACCCTGCCTGGTGTGTTCAGATAAAGGGGAAGGTCATGGCCCTGCATCAGTGGATCACAGGGGGCACTTATCAACATCTCTTCACATGCTTCTGAATTTTCAAAAATTCCACATCAGGTAGGAACTGCTATGATCATTTAGGACAAAAGTAGTTTAGAAGAAAAAAAGAAAGAGAGAAAAAAGACAGAGGAAGGAGAGAAGTAGTTCTATCTCCAGAATCTCTATTGGTTGGGAAAAAAAAAATTCCCCACTCCTTTTTTGAAACAAAGTCTTGCTAAATCATTAAAGTGCCCAGACTGGGCTTGAATTTACCATCTTCCTGCCTCAGCCTCCTAGAATGCTGGGATTACACACATTCGCCACTATACCTGGCTTGGAAAAATCCTTTAATCTCCAGTTGCTACAGAACCAAGCTGTACTGGTTTCTTGGCATCCCTCATTCACAGTTTCCCAACAACATACAAGGGATTTTCAAAGTCTTTCCAGTAAAGGGCCTCAGCCCTAGTAGCTGTAGACAATTCTTTTTCCATTCTCCATTAACAGGTATTGCACGTTGTGGAAAGAATAGAGCCTACCTGCCTTACTGACATAATCAATCCCATTCCCTCTCACTGGACAACATAGTTATTCATCAGATATCTATTGTGCCCAGGAGTGAGCAAGAACTGGACATGAGAAGGAAGATACCTGGAAGGAAGGCCCCTGCTTGTTAGAGACTCACAGTCATGAAAAAGATGAATGCAAATAAAACATACACAAGTACACATAAATACTTATGCAGTTGTTATGTTTTGAAGACCTGTATTGCTTGCAGTGTTCTGTTCTGAAATGCTATGTTGTGTTTGACTCTATTCTGTTTCGTTTTGTTTTGTTTTATTTTGTTTTGTTTTGTTCTATTCTCTTTAAAATAAAATTTAAAAAATACATATGCAATCAACTGTTAAGGTCAACACAATATAGGACACTGAAAGTGAAAGCCAAGAGTGATCTGAAATACACCGTGTTCAATGTTTGTTGGGTCAGGACACTGGAAGCCTGGGGTCCACACTTATGGGAACTAAGATCCTGAGTAGGTCCTAAAGAAAGACATTATTCAATCAGCAAGAGCTGTAAAACCTCAACAGATGTCAGTGCTCCGTGGGCGCTTCTCTGCAGCCCTGTAGTGAAGGATCAGCATCCTGGTTTATCAAGTAGGAAAACTAAGGCTTTTGGAAACCGAGTGACTTGTTCCAGGCCACTTGCTGGTAAAGGGCAGGACCTCAATTTGAATGCGACTGATTCCAGAGCCTGTGCTCATCACACTTTGCCAAACTTTCCTCCTTCATTCCTTTAAATGAAGGTGAGTGGGCCCAGGGGCCTGGGAAGAAGTGAGGAATGGAAATCTGCAAATGGCCATAACCCAAAACTCAGGCTTCATATTCCTGATAGCAACCTCAAGGATTCAGGCAACACCTGAATGGATGATTCTGGCTCCTGCTTCTGTGATTTGTGCTCAGAAATGAGCTCTTCCCCCACTCAAAGGAGATGGGGGTTAGGAGACAAGGGAGAAAATAGCTCAAATGTTCACTGACAAGGCGAGCCACCATGCTTTCAGGTAACAAGGAGGCTGCTGGTCCTCTGTAAGAGGACAGGTGAGCTTCAGTGATGACAGATGGCAGTGGATCACCTACACACACTTCCTTGGCTGCCAGGTCACTGTAATGTAGGTAGAGCCAACATCTGAGTCCTGCCTTATCTGGACTCAAAACAATTATTTCATTAAGTACCTGGCATGATCCAGGGCCTGGCTCACACAAGGGAGTCAAGAGGTAAAATTCACAATTCTTGTGCTCAAAAGGCCATGATGGCAGGGGTTGGGGGTGGCTCAACAAGGGATTGTTACAATACCTGGTGGGAGGAAGAAATAGACAGTGCTCCAGAGAAACCTTAGGAAAGCAGCAGGATGATTCCCAACCACAAGGGTGTAGCACTGGGCTTTAACTTACTCTTCACATGCCTCTGCCACAGATCACAGCACCATATGGACCTCATGTCTTCATAAAGGAAAATGAAGGGATACTGGGGAAAGCCCTAGTGATGCAGAGGTGTGGCTGAACTAGAGGGATGGCTAGGCTCAGCCTTCAAATACTCAGTCTTTCCAGTAAAAAGATCAGCTAGATTTGGAGACCAGGCAGACAAAAGCCCATCAAAAAGAGTGTCTAACTGAGCTGCCTTGTCCTCTGATTCACTGTTCTATACCTCTGGTTGTCACAGATACTTTTGAGAAGTCACCTTATCAACCTCTAGTCTTTAGGCAAGACTGTATCTAATGCCATTTTGAAAAGTTTCAGTTTGATCGAATTCAAATGTAGAACAATGATTCTTCTGTTTAACCCAATCTGGATGTGTTTGTTCTTCAGTAGGAAAGTGATGCATAACCCACTGAATCATGTGGGAGGGCTACTCTTGTCCTGCATACCCACTTCCAGCCAAGACATCACGGAAACAGCTATTGGACAATATCCCCTCTGTGGCATAAATCATATCCTTGGACAGAATAGGTAGAAATAAATACTCCTTTAACATATTGAGGCCAAAATTATTTTGTCAGTTTTGTTTTGTTAGTCTTTTGGGGTATTTTTGTTTTTCATTAACTGGGGATAAGAGAAAATTATAAGAACTCTTGGCATCTAGGCCTGGGGGATCTGATGCCATCCCTCCCCTCTCCAGACTGAGGAATCCGAAAATTCACAACTCAAGAAAGAGTTTGGTGGTTTGACGGAATGGGGGAAGAGAGTTAGCAGGCTCAGGAAGAGAAGACAGTGGGAAGTACAGGAAACACATTATGAGTGGGAGGATCTAATGGTTCATATGGAGAACTGCTGGCCTCCAGAACATCCATGTGGAAACATCCCAAAAGTCTGTGCAATGACGCTCCAGTTGTCACTGCATGTCAAGAACGAAATGGCAAAAATAAGATGTACGTTGTTGACTTTCCACTCCTCTCCCTGATGATTCAGTGGAGTTTGAGTTTTTATCATGAAGAGACTAATAAAAGAGCTATTTCAACTTCTGTATATTTTTTAGTGTATTTTGCATTTGCCTGTCTGTGTGTCAGAGACAACACCATGCTCTCCTCAAACCCACTTTCTCTCATATGCAAATGTTCATATTTCATAGCTCCTTCTCTCTGGATCAGACCATATGGAATGCAGAGTCATGCAATGTAAGCAGAAGCTATGGGCATCATCTGTAGTTTAGGCAACTGCTTTAGTACAGATCTGGAATGTCTCTCAAAGGCCCATGAGTGAAGGCTTGGTCTTTAGCGAGACACTACTGGAAGATGATGGATCATTTAAGAGGTGGGTCTAGCTGAAGGTTTTAGGACATTGGGATCGTGCCCTTGAAAGGGATTGTGTGACACTATTTCTTTTCCTTTCTCACCCAGTCATGAGTAGATGGACCCTGTCATGGTTTATAACTGGGTATCTCCCCAAAGGCTCATGTACTCAGAGGTAGGGCTTGCAGAAGGTGATTAAATTACAGAGACACTACAGCTAGCTTGGTATCAGGAAGTGAGGCTGGATGGAAGAGGACGGTCAATGGGGGCCTGGCCTCCCTGGCTCTGCATTTTCCCTGTCTCTGCTTCCTGGGTGCTATGACATAAGCAGCTCTCCTCCACCATGACCCTTTGCCATGCTGTCTTGTCTTGGAGCCAACCAACCATGGACTGAAACAAAAGCCAAAATAAACCTCTCCTCCTTTAAGTTGTGAGTGTCTGGTATTGTGTCTCAGGGATGAGAAAGTGACTAAGACAGGCCCCTTCTGCCATCCACACCTTGCATGATGTCTTGTGCCACCACAGGCCCAAAGCAATGGCCTGGGCCATGGACTGAAACCTCCAAAACTGTGAGCCAAAGTAAAATTTCCCCTTTTAAATTGATTTCTCATGTGTACAGTAATGCCTCAGTTCATGAACACTTCTGTATGTGAATAATTCAGTTTGCAAAAAAAAAAACAGTTGGCAAAATTTTGCTTCCATTCACAAATTCTGCATTGGTAGACAAACACAACCATGGCCATTTTCCTCACATGAACACAAATGTGGCCATCTTCCCTAGTATCATAGAACAAATAAAGTTCATGAACTAAGGTACTACTGTATTTGTTACAATAACAGAAAGCTGACTAATGTAGCAATTAGAGCAGAGGTACCTTCTCCATCCTCTTTCTCAGTTCTTGCCCCCCTGCTGGATGCAAAGGATCTGGTGGAAACCCCAAACCAGGGAACGATGCTGCCAACAAATGGAAGGTAGCACACTGAGCATCTGATTGGAGCTCTGGGGCTGCTGTCATAGCAGGTAGCCTACCCTGAAAAACACACACATGCCTTGTCATTAGCTCAGGATAATCTTCTAGTAGCTGTATGGTTACTTTTTCCATATGTTCTTCAGGATCACCAGTTACCTATAGGCTAAATCTCTGTCCTCTAAATTTATCATTTTCCTCTCGTGAGTTTTATTATTGACATTTTCCTTGCATTCTGACAATTCGTCATTGTTATGTCCCACTTCAATGACTTTCATTCAACAAAATTAATGTGAAATTAATTCTAATATTTAACATTTTGTCTTTTGTGTATTTTTTTTTCTTTATCTCTGTTTTGCCTCGGAACATTTTATTTTAGTCTATTCTCTCCTTATGACTATCCTTTTCTATTTCTTAGAAGTTGGGTTTCATTTTAAACTATACTAAGGATATCAAATAATTTTCTGACACTTTTATTCTGGTTGCCTTAACAGATTATTGTCAGAGATACATTATTCTTTTGAATCTTCCAGATCACTTATTTTCCTCTGAAGTGTCTTTTCTTAAAATACTTCTAATTGTTTTCCTCTTACTTTATTCTCAGATAAGGTAAAATCAAGACCCTTTAGATATTACCTTCAGGGAAAACAGCTTGTACCAAAAGGTGATGAATCAGAAACTCCTGTGTCTTCTGAAAATCAAGTGTGAAACACACATTAAATGATGGTGACTTTTGCGCCACCAGGAAATTTGTGCACTAATGTGGCTGTAGTAATTACATTAATGATCAGTCCAATTAAGATTAGAGATATAGAAAGACAAATATCAAGGAAGTCCATCCAATCTTTTATAGAACACTTAGTAAGATTCAACCAAACTCATTTTTAGGTGGAAGAGTAATTGGGCTATTAATATCAGATTCAAGGAGATAAATTATTAGGTAAACCCTCAAATCTCACAATATGACCTTCCAATTTACAACTTCCTGAGATTCCATAAAACTACTGATATTATATAAGAGGAGGGGGTAAAAAATCAATATCATAAGAACTCTGGGGGCTACCAGACCTTGGTGACTAAAGTCAGTCTCACTTCTACACCTCCGGCTTGAGTCACTCAAGTGTGCATAAGGAACACTTCTGATGCTGGTCTCAAAATGAAAAAAAAGTCATCAAGCCAGGCGTGGTGGCTCATGCTTGTAATCCCAGCACTCAGGAGGCTGAGACAGGAGGATCGTTGTGAGTTCAAGACCAGCCTGGGCTACAAAGTGAGCTCCAGGCCAGCCTGAACGGCATAGTGAGACCCTGTCTCAAAAAGACAAGGGCCAGGGATCTAGCTCAGTGGCCTAAGTGCCTGCCTGGCAAGCGCAAGGTTGTAAATTCAATCCCTGGTGCCGCAAAAAAAAAAAAAAAAAAAGGCATCAAATCAGGCTTCGGTTTAATAATGAGTAAAAATAAGTAAACACTGGCACTACCATGCTTCCTCAAATCTAAGACATCCTAATTGATGCAGCGTTATTTAAAATATTATGAAGAAAGACAAAACACTGGTGAATATAAGCCATTGTTGATGGGAAGATCCATCCAAATTTCAGATATATTGAAATATGGAGAACATATATGTCATAGATTTGACGAAGTATTGGAAGCCAAGTTGGAAATTAGCGTCGTCAACTTTGGGACAACTCTTCACACTGTACATTATCTCCTGAGTCACGCAGCCAAGGGATGACACAGGAGAGGTTTAGGTCATGCATGCTTTAGGAGAGACCCTCTACACTCTTCCCAGCAGACCAGTTTGTGGGCTGTCAATCTCTGCTTTTGCCCAGTACTGTGTCCTAAGATCCAGGACAATAGGCAAACTGATGTGCTCCAAAATGGGTTTTTTCTCAGTGTAGATTCATGTTCTGATGAGGAGGCCTTTTATTCCTCCATGAAACAAGCATAATACCACAAGGCAAGATGAGACTAGCATGAGCAGGCCTAAGCTAAAAAGAGAAGAACATTGCTAGCCATTGTGGTTTTTATTAGCTCAGTGAGTCTGAAATCCAGTTAGTAGATCCATCTCCACTGTGACGCATACTTCATTAGGACAGAGTAGATCTTAATCAGTAGGAGTTCCCATCCTCTTTACTGCCCCTCCAAAAACCCTCCCCGACCTGCCATTCAGTTCTTCCCTGTATTTTCCCAATGTTGGGAAGGCAGAAGCAAAAATTAAGAACCCATGAAAGGTGGTAAAAAATAGCAGCCACAGACTGTCATTCTACATGAAGGTCCTAGAGTACTGGTTATACTATGCGACATCATGGCTAAGAATCTAAACATTAGAAGGCCAGGACTGAATCCATCCAGCTCTGCAACTTTCTAGTTGTAACCTTTGGCAAATTACTTAATTTCTTCTTCCTCAGGGGATTTTATGAGAAAGTATATGAAAGTTTAGGCTTTGCACAGGGCCTGACAAAGAATCAGGACTCAGCAGATGCTAGGTGCTGCTGTTAAATCATCCCTCCCATCTTTTATTGACATTGGAACAATGTAATTTTTTAAAAAATCGGTCTGGATTCCAAGCACGCATCTGGGCTGACTGCCCCTATCAAATGTTCTCAAGGGAATGTCAATGAATCTGTGAAGCTGAGTTTAATAAAATTAGGCATGTGATGTCTGCTGCTGAATTTCTGTACCAAACACACAGATAGATTTTTGGCCAAGGTGCATTTTGAATGGTTTATTCCACCTTTCCTTTAGAGCATTTGCTATTGTTTAAATGTCCCTTCCTCATGTTGAAATTTAATTGCCATTGTAATACTAGGTAGAGGTAAGACCTCTAAGAGGTAATTAGGTCAAGAGGGCACCACCTTCATCAATGGATTAGGGCCATTATCTCAGGAGTGGGTTCTTAATAAAAGGATGAGTTTGGCTGATCTGGATTTTTCCACTTTTTTTTTTATTAGTACACATTTGTAGTACACAATGTTTACATTCATCACAAGAAATTAGTAGATGTACATAATGTCTCTTAATTCTTTTTTCAGACTCCCCTTCCACTTCTTGGTTCACTCTCCTTTTGCAAAAGATCTGCCTCCCCATTTCCTGTTATCCCTCTCAGCAGTGTTGCCCTCTCCCCTCCCATGATGCAGTAAGACCTTCCCAGATGCCAGGGCCATGCTCCTGGACTTTCCAGCCTCCAAAATTGTAAGCTAAATCAACTTCTATTCTTTTTCTTTTCTTTGCAGTGCTGAAGATCAAATCTGAGGCCCCCTGAATGCTAGGCAAGTGCCTGCCACTAAGCTATAGCCCCAGCCTTAAACTTTTATTCTTTGTAAATGTTCCAGTCTCCAGGATCCTGTTATAACAGCAGAAAATAGATGGAGGTGCAGGTAACTAGAGCCTCCAGCACTGGTTATGGTGCTCTTGCATCACTGGTGAGAGTGCCAGGCCTGTGCTGCAGAGTTCCCCTGCTAATCCCCTGATCCTTCTGGCATGGCCATTTATTATGGGCGCAAAAGGCTATGCCCAGCCATCTCCTCATATTTGTGACGTGGGAAGGACTTTGGGCTCTTATCTGAGTCAGCTTGAAACATAAGAGAAAGGGGTGAGATTTTTCAGTCTAGGAAAAATAAAAGTGGCAATGGACTGCAAACCAATGCTGAAAATCGTGAAGGTTGTAAAGGGTAAATGCAAGGGGGCCCCACCTGTCACCATTCAAAAAAAGGACATTAAAGTAAATTCAAGGATGCTTCACATACGAGTTAGCAAACAAATGGAATGGTTTAGTCCAAGGCATAGTACAGATCAAATATGCCAACTTACAGATTCATTAAATACCCACCCAATGACCCTTCTTCATGATGAACACCTACGTGGGTTTAAGTCATCTAAAGTTGTCTCCTGGGAATGTGCCCTACAGAGCATTAGGTGAAAGAGCAGATGGGTTGGGATAACTATCTCCAGCATCAAGTGCCCCTATGTCAAGGCACCTAGCAAGGTATTGTCTTGACATAAGCCCACCATTCCAAGATCCACTCTGTGAGTGTGGGGCAAAGGACTTACCAGCTGTTTGACCTTGGACAAGTCCTCCCTTGTGGCACTGTGAGCCTCACTTCTACATGGTGGCCATAGCTGCACCTCTTTCATAAGAAATGTCCCACCTGCATTTTTGGGTGGCTTCTCCACAAGAGATTCACAACTTGGCTCAGCTGCCAACTTCCAATGAAGCTGAGTAACTGCATAAGACATAGCTGTCTCTGTCTTCATCTCCACTCTGATCCCCACACATGGTCTGTAGGACTTTCAGAGCTCAAGTCAGGCTGTGTGCTTTACTGTGTGAGGCACCCATGAACACCAGAAGTTCCCCTGGTTTCACCTCCGTGGCCCCACAGCTGGGCCAGCTCAGCTTTTAGGTTTTCTTGACTTGGATAACCTCCTCTCTTTCCTGCCTTACAGATAACCTTTTGATCATTTCAGAAGCACTGTTACATCCCGGGGAAGAATGAAGATTGTGTAGACTGCCTGGTTTGTATCCCAGGTTCACTTCTATAAGCTGTGTGACCGTAGGCAGGCATTTAAGCAACCTGTGCCTCAGTTGCATCATCTGTAAAGTAGGGACACTAACTATGGTGGCCACCCCAAGAGGCTGTTAAAATCAAATGTGTTCATCCATGCAAAATACTTAGGACAATGCTTCTACTAGAAGAAACTTTCAAAATCCTGGTCTTATTTGGCAGTATTCAGTTGGAATGAATAAATTGGAAAGGGGATAGCCTAGCTGAAAAATGAGCACTGTCAGGGACCAGGAAGAAGTCTGCCTGGGAATGTGACAAAGTAGTGTGCAGTGTGTGGAATGGTAACCTCTGCCCTCCCAAAAAAAAAAAAAAGTGTTCATATACTAACTTTCAGATTCCATGATTGTGGTCTTATTTACAAAATGGATCTTCACAGATGCAATTAAGAATCTCAGAAAAAGTCAACCTGGATTATCTGGGTGAACCCTAAATCTCATCACATGTGTCCTTGTAAAACAGAGAAGATAAGCATTTGGAGAAGGAGGTAGGCATTGACATGATACTGCCACAAGCCAAGGATACTAGGATCTACCAGAAGCTGGAAGAGGTAAGGAAGGACCCTATCCCCTCCCTGAGCCTTTGGAAGAAACACAGCCTGCCCACACCTGATTCTGGACTTCTGGCCTCCAGAATTGTCCCAGTCCTTCTCCAACCTTAATGTGCACACAGATCCCCTAATCATCTTATTGACTACAGATTCTGATTCCTCAGGTCTGGGTGGTACCTACTATTCTACAACCCTTAGAAGCTCCTAGTGATGCCAATGTTTTTGGTTCACACCACATGTTGAGTTGGAGGCGAGGGATGTTTAAAAGCATACTGTCAGCAGCAGCACCGTGATGACAAAGGGAACCATGGGAACAAAGAAGGAGAGGCTGCAGAGGCCATCGGCCACAATGCTGAGCCACTGTGCCAGTGTGCAGAAACTCAGCCTTTTGCTGTGGGATTAAGAGTGGATGTAAATCGTTGACCTTTGGTGGCACTTGTGCCTGGGCTCAATCAATGCTTCCAAATTGAACAGCAGCTCACCCGGGCCATGCTAATGGGTTCTGACTGCTCCAGTTCATCACTCTGTAACAGGGTCAACCAAGAATGCCCTCATTTTTTGTCATTTAAAGAGAAAAATAAATAAAGGCTTCATCATTCATAGCTTACAGAGATCCACAACAATTCCTGGTAGGATGGAAAACTTTTCTGATAGAATCCTAGTTTTCTGCTTTCAGTGAATTTGAAGGAAATTACAAATCATTACTTTTGTTTTAATGTTTTCATGGGGTAAAAACATGTAATCCCAAAAGGAAATGAGAATGTCTCTCTGCAGTCCTGGGGTCTTATATGAGTAGGTGCCAAAGAGCTCAGTTTGGTAGATAAGAAAGCAGAAGCCACTGGCATAAATGCCCCAGGATGAGGGTGGGAGGGCAGAATGAGGCCAAGTAGCTTTACTTACTAACAAAGCCTCTTGAAAAAAACAACTGGTCCACCAAATCCAGTGCAGGAATGGGCAGATGATGTAAATGTTCTTTAGCTAAAATCTTCACTGCATTTTCCCACTGGTCTCTTTCTCCAGCCACCCCTCCAAATCCATCCCACACATATGGTTTTATTTCTTAAATGCTTCACCCATGACTTCTTGTAGTCCATAGCCAAGATCATCCCAAGGCTTTGTATCATGTGCCAACTCCAATTGATCAGTAGCAGCTACCTTAAAGAGGTTGAGTCCCTCTCTGCTTTCAATTAGGAAGAAAGTTGGGATTGATTTCCAGTGCCTGTGATGGGCTCAGTGCCATTACTTTCTGTACAACAAGACAGTCATCTCAGATTTCAAGCTCCTCTTCCTCTCGTTAAACATCACCTCCCACTCTGCTATATGAAATGCTCACTCCAGACAAGGGGAGAAACCACCTCCTCCACCCTACCCTGGCCCCTACATTCTCTAACATGTGACTATGCTGCCTCAGTGGTTTGGCTTAGGGTCAATCTTTCCTCTTCCCTTGGTCAAGGGCTCTGCAGTCTCTGATGCCTAATTCTTTCTCATTCTCCTTGACTCTAAGAACTCTCATTCACCACCAAATGCCTTCTCTTCCTACTGTTACTCATCTCTGCATGTGAGTCAGAACAAAAATGATCACTGTATGAGCATTCCCAGATTTTCCACTCCCTCGAACCTTCTCTATCATGGTTTGACTGTTCCCTTCAAAACTTGGGCTCAAATTTCATTGCCATTGCAATAGTATTAAGAGATGGGACCTTTAGGAGCTGGTTAGGTTATGAGGTCTCTGCCCTTGTGAATGGATTAAAGTTCTTATCTCCCAGAGTGCATTAGTTACCTCAGGAGTTAGTTCCTGATGAAAAGGGTGTGTTTGGCCACAACTAACTCTCTCTCTCTGTCTCTCTGTCTCTCTGTCTCTCTGTCTGTCTCTCTGTCTCTCTCTATTTGATGCCTTCTGCCACATTCTGATGTAGCGAGAGGCCCTCACCAGCTGTGGCTTCTCAATCTTGTACCTCCCAGCCTCCAGAACTATTAGCCAAATAAACTTCTATTGCTTATGACTTATTCAGCCTATAGTCTATTATAGCAGCAAAAAACTGGACCAAGACTTCCTTCTTAAACTCCAAGAAGGGCCTGCCTTGCCTCACTGGCTCCTTTGGTCTTCCTAATGCAGAACTGACAGGGAAATGGGGAGGGACCAAGAAGCTGCAACCTTCAAGGAAGTGTGTGGCTTTTTAGGGTCCCTGAGTTAAAAGAGGGGAAGCTTTGTGAGGCTTGAGGGCACTGGATGGTAAAGAAAAATGGGTTTATAAGAAATATTGCTATGGTCTACATATTCTCCTTTTCATAATCAAAAAAGGCTAGTAAAGACCTCAAGTTATCACAGAGAGCTTCTGCTGGCCCCTTAAGTCCATCCTTGAAGCCACAGCAGAGCTCCCAGTCTGGACTTCATGGGACGTGGCCTGTGTGTGAGCGAGCAGTCTATCAGCCCTTCATGCACCATCTTCCTGGCACGGCTTTAAGGGCCATTTCCCATAACTGTCTGCCAGGGTCTAAGGTGGGTTCCAGAGTGACAGAGCTTGGAAGGCCCTTAAAGTATAGCCAATCCTGAAGCCTAGAAAAAAAGCATCAGTTAGCACCTCTAATTCCCCTAGAGCTCAAACACCAACACCCGCTAGAGGAGTGGTTCTGGGCTGACATCGGAGTGTCACTGCTAAACCCACTTGCCCTCCTTCAGGAGGAGGTGCATTTGGTGGGCAGATATCAAATCCAGTTTGACAGGTACTGACTGAAAACTCTCCATGGAAAGAGGAGCTTTGTGTGAAAAGTGTTAAATATTCTAGAAAAACCTGTTACGGACATTGCCCCATTGTTTGTTATTTTATAATAAAAAGTACTCTTCTACACAGATACAACCATCCCAGACATAGGGGAACCCTTGACCTCTGGCCTTTGGGGTCCTCATCTGTTCCCTCTCCATCCACAGGTGTAATCTTCTTCCTGTCTTCTCCCTTGTCATAACTTCTCCACTCCATCACACACCACACACACACCCCCTGAAGGCCAGCCCGTGCCATACAGGCAAGCTCGATGCAAAGATAAGTGTGCCTGGGGAATGTTTATTTCTGATGATGAGAGTAGGAGAATCTCCTTAATGACCATTTGAGCCCATGGACATGCTTTTCTCACTGGCAAATCCTCAAGGATGTATTGAGAGTCTAATTCTTATTGAATGTCAGGGTTACACGACTTTAAAAGCAACCCAACCCAGTTCTCTACTCACCTCACCACCCCTCAGCCCTCCTTGCTGCTCCCTGCAGGCTCCTGTGTTAGCTGCTTCCTGCTGGGATGAAGCAATGGGAGTATAAACCCCTGAAGGGAGGAGATGCTACATTTCTGCTCTCCAGTTCTGGCTCTAGTGGCATCTTCTCCATGGCCCTAGCTCCCTCTAGAAAGGCCCGCTATGATGCAGGTTCCACAGAGTGACTGTGGCCCCAGTTGGGGTGACATCACTTTCTCCCTCTCTCCCAGCAGTCTCCAGGTGGAGGTGGCTTTCTGCTGTGACGATCTCTGGGCCCCCTCATCATGCCCTCTTTGTTTGTTTTTAGTTTCTCCATTACCTGCATAGGTTTCCTGCATGAAGTTCCCTCTGTTGAGATACTCAAAAGAAGTTTCTATTTCCCTTGTTAAATCCTACACATTGACCAACCTTCCTCTGCTCCTTCAAGTAAATCTACAAAATAAACAAGAACAAGAGGATGTAATTTGGTGAAAAAATTAAAAGACACACTGATAATTGTCAGTGTTTGCATTGAGTTTCGTTCTTGGTTTCTGTCCTCCACATCTCTGCAAAATACAGCAGAAAATGCTCCCTTTTTACTTCTAATCCAAAAAGATCAGGAGTCATTGGAATCAACAATTTTGAAATATGTGACTTTTAAGGAACAACCACAGCCTTGATTCTAGTCCTTTCATTCCCTAAACAGATCCTCTGGACACTAGGAGTAATTAACGTTCTAGGCTATGGCAGTGACCGCCTCAGAGCCTGCTTCCAAGGCCTTGGTGTCCAAATCTAAGGAAACAAAAGTGATATTAAATAACCATTTCCAGAAGCATCCAAAAATATCTATTTAATATATGCAGCAAAATTCAAGTTCTCAGATTTTTGAACCAGATGGTTTTGCAACTTTGCAAAGTAGGTTTCATTTCATAGTTATTTAAATATCCCATGTATTTTAAATACACAATGCTCCTGCTAATTAACACTTCATAATTTCTCAAGAGTCCCACAGGCAATTGCTACCATTTGTAACTGGTGAAAGATAGTGTCAAGAAAATGAATCTTATTTCTTTCCCAAATAGCAGCCCTGGGATAGTATTTGCAAAATAGCTCATCTCTCCCCTCCAGGTGAATGGAGTGGTGAGAGCAGTTGAGTGTGACTCCCTGGGGCGGGAAAGGGAATATGTGAGCACAGTATCACCTGGGGCCCTTGGATACCCTATTAATCACTTTCCCGTGACTGGGACAAAATGTCTAACACTCTGAACTTAAAGGAGGAGAGGTTCATTCTGGGTCAGTTTCAGTCCATTGTTGGCCGGCTCCACCGTGCAAATGGAAAGGCCTGGGCAGAGGAAAGCTGTTCATCTCATGGCAATCAGGAAGCAGACAGCAGGGAGGAGCCAGGGACAAGAATGCACCCTTCCAGGACACGCTCCCAATGACCACTTCCAATCTGGCCCCACATCCTAGCAGCAAATTCAGCTACTAAACTCATCAGTGGATGAATCCACTGATGACTATAGCACTTCCATGATCCAGTCATCATCCAAAGGCCCCCTTCTAGCACATGAGACTTTTTGCGGGACAGTCTAGATTTAAAGTACAACAGACACTGATGTTCTTCAAGGACAGATGCCCTAGCATGGGCCTATGGGCCAATATTAGTTACAAAGATGCGTCTAAGTTCAACGGTCTCCTAAAAAGAAGACATGGACGCACAGCGCACACATACCCACACACACTGCATGTGAAGGGCAAACTGACCACAGTTTGTGTGAGCCTGATTGTACAGGACAGTGGACTATAGGTGTGGAGTAGGGACTGGGGCTTCTTAGCGCCTCCCATGGGTTTCAGAGCATGGAGTAGCAAAAGGCAGCAGTGAGAAGCAGCCACAATTCTATAGGAAGACGGAACAAAGTTAGTGATTTGTAACCAAACCATGGAGTAGTGCAAAAATATATAGCAGGAAACCTATAGATGTTTACATTTTACAAAACCATTTTGTCGATCAATCAGAAACAGCTCTGGATTTACCCACCGACACTCCTTCCTAAAGCCGGTCTACAAAGATCTACACACATGTTCAATGCTAGGCTTATCACAAGTTGTCAATCAATTTCTGTCCAATTAAAAAACATTTAAATGCAATGGGCATCTGAACCAGTGAAGATCATATGTGTACAAAGTAAAAAAGCTTCTCTCAATCCCTGGATATAGATTCAAACTACACGCCATACAGAGAAGCCAGGCCACTAAACTGGCATTCTGGGGGCTGTGTCATGTGAGAAAAAAATACCAGATTCAAAAGACCTGGGGTTTGGTCTTGGATCTCCATAGGTCTTCCTCAGATGTTTTGAAGGGCAGAAGGTGGGACAGAGAGGAGGATGCTGTCTGTCTAGCACCAAAGTAGCAAAGTCTCCAGGGGAGGGAGGTGGCCTCCAGACAAAGAGCTCAGCAGACTGAAGCCGCCACTGGGCTGAGTTTGTTTGCCTAGTGAAGTCAGTGGCTATCCCTTGGGGACATGAAAGAAACAAAGGAACCATACAGGGGGCTTTAGAATGCCACAGCTCACCTCCTGGTTATGGGAGGGGGGAAGGGGACATGCAGAATCTAAATTTGAAACCCAATTCTGATCATCATAAGAACAAACAATTGCTAAAATGCCTGATAGAAAAGGTACCAGGTTCTGGCCTCCATCTGTCCATGCGTCTGTCTGAATGAACTTTCCCCTACTAATGAGTTCTCATCTCATCACAGTCACTCCTGGCATATAAGTCCTGCTCACATTTTCCCATGTATATTATTTAACATGCCTTAATTCAGTGCCCTGACATAGACATAAAAAAGAAGGTATGTTTGAACAAATTAGCTATTTTTATAAGCCCAAACTCCAAGGGTCATCTCTGCTAGATTTGTCAAAGGTTACAATTTTGCAGAATCTTTACCCTGAGTTTTCCCAGCAGCATATGTTGCTTCTTGCAGTGAGACTTAAAAATCTGGCTCATCTTCTCCCCAATGATCCCCAGGCTGCTTTTTAAGGAGGCTTTAATAACCCATAGGAAGGGAAGGTGGTGAATGAATAAAACACCAACCCACTATCCAGACATACTGCCTTGAGATCAAGCCTGGTGGTTAAAGCAAATGGGCCAGTTTTTAGCCTGAGTCTTCTGGCTTGCATCAAGAATAAGGGTTTGGATTCCGAAACCTTATCAGAAGATGCCATCTGACAAGTGCTGGTTTGAGCCAACGTCAGCTTGTCAAGTGCTGATTTTAATTTTCCAGCTGCCAGGCCACACAAATCATTACTAGCTGAGGAAAGAAGAAATGCTTTTGATTTAACCTTTGAGAGCAGTAGTAGTGAGTACCTATTTGACTGACATTTTGAAACATACTATCAAAAAGGTGTTGTGGGTCTGGTAAAATCTAGCAAGGATCAGAGACAATGCAGTGGAAGGATTGGTAGTTTCTGTATCTTGACTCCCAATTGCAGATTACATAACTGATGTCACCGTGCCACCTGGGAAGGTTTTAATGTTAATAATACAGTAAGGATCGGTGCATTTTCAGAAATGACTTGCTTCACTGATAAAGAAAGGATTGCCTTTCTTGTCCCCAAGTCCCAGAGCTTTCCACAGACACACAAAAGCCCACCACAGTAGCAGATGAGCAGACTTCATCTCTGTTGTCAAGGAAACCAGTCTGTGCTTAGCTCTAGAATTAGCCTGGGCCTGGCCTCCGCAGTGCCTTCCGCCCACCCCTCCTGACGGAGCCCGCCATCTCTTCCCCCAAGACACCCCAGGGCACTGAAGACCCTTTCTCTATCAAAATTGCTAGCATGCTGCTTGCAGGAGGGGAGGGGGCTCCACTGACAGCCCAAACCAACCAGCAGGTGAGTACACAACCCACACAAATAAGTCCATAGGAAACAAAACGAGGGTTTTTTTGTTTCGGGGTTTTTGTCCCCTCCACCCTTCACACCCCCACTCACAGAATGGGAAAGAATAATTAGCAAAGGTCTGGAACAAGTGCCAGCTGATTGACCTATTTATTGAGAAAAGCTCAGGGAAGTGGGACTGACCACCCAGTGCTGACCAGCCTTTTCACTCTCTGAAACATCTGTCCCCACATTTCTCCAAATAGGAGCCTAAGCCCCCAGACATCCATCATGGGTCAACCCTGGTGCTGGAATTGGAGGCAAGGAGTCCAGCCCAGGGAACACTTGGGCTAAAAATGCTTCCTGGGAAAGGACATTTCGAGTCACAAGGGCTGGGGAAGAAGAGAGAGAGGCTAATGTTGTCACCATATTCAAGGAAGAGAGAGCTAGGAAGAAAGAAAACCAGGCAAGAAAGAGGAGTGAGCCAGCTGCTGGCAGGAGAGTAGGGAGGGTGACCATTACCTTTGAGGATATGCTCTGTGGGAACTCTGGGCAGGGAATACACTAAAGAAGGTCTTGAGATGACACCTGTTAAGGACAGTCCTGCCAAAAAAGAACCCAGAGTCTTGATCCACTGAACTCCAAAGCCATGTACAGTCATGTACTGCCTAAGGAGTTTCCCATCAGTAACAGACTAAATAAACAAAGGTGGTTCCATGAGATTTTTACAATGGAACCAAAAAATTCCTATTGCCCTGTATTTCTGCCGTATCTTTTCTACATTTAGATATGTTTAGCTACACAAATCCTTAGCATTGTGGTACAATTCCCTACAGTATTAAGTTGAACAACAAACTGTGCCGGTCTGTGGCCTAGGAGCAGTAGGCTATACCATATACCCTAAAGGTGTATAGCAGACTATCTCATTCAAGTTTCACGATTATTAATGATAAAATCATATGACAGCACATGTTTCAGAACATGTCCTGTCACCAAGCAACACATGACTATACATGATGCTCTGAACTTCCCAAACCTACTTGTGTCCTTGTCCCTTTTAGACCCCTCCTCCTGCCATCACACCCATTTGCTTATGTGTTTGTCTGTCCTTTTAAGGCAAGGGCCTTGAGAAATCACATGCTTTCTCACCTTTCCATCATCCAGACCCCTGGTGAAGCTTTGTGAGTTTGAATGAGCTGTTGGATTCTTATTCTAGATACTATGAGATTGCTGACAGAAAATGTTCAGAATTTTGAAGTGATTATAGGAACAAATTTTAAGATTTTTATTTCTAGAATTTCAAATAGTATTAGCAGAGTTTTCATTTCTACTAGTGTTTTATCCAACTATCCCAATTATTGCAATTGCCTTAAGAACATCATCATTATTACTACAATTATTATTAATGAGGATGGTGATCACTTTTGTCAGCACAGAGAAGTCTGGTGAGACGCCTTAATAGAGAAATGAACAAATTAAGTGCTCTCTGAACCAAACCCTGCCCAGCATGCTTGGTGCTTTGGGAAAGAGATTTGCATAATGATTAACTGAAGAGAAAATGACTCTTTGGCTGGTAGGACTAGATTTTCATTAGACAGACACCTAGGTCAGTCCTGAAGGGATGTAGTAGTCATGGGGACACAGCTTATGCAATCTAAAATTTAAAATATCTGGACTTTTTGGTTAGAATTTCTCTCAATTTTCTTTCTTGAATTTTCTTTCATAAAGAAAAAAAGAGTGTTTCACAGGGCTTTTTAACAGTCTCCCATTTCCTCTCTGATACACTGCACTCCCTACTCAGCTGCCTTTAGGCCTTGCCTCAGCCTCCCTTCCCTCTAAACCTGTGGGTCCCAGTCTGCTCTGCCTTATCCCAACTTCTCCCTTCTCTTTCCCCATGATCTCAATACTACTATGCAAATGTAAAAGGTCATTCAATTTTTCCTTCCTTTCCCACCCTGCCGACCTCTTTTCCCAAAACCAGTCTCTACTTTCCCACTTTCCAATCCACAAGGATTCATGCCTCTCACCTTCCATGGGTAGAGCAGGATAGGAGGAAAGCATGGGCCCAAAACCTAAAGCCAAATCTTTGTCTGCCAGGAGAGTGCAAAGGCAGAGGACAATTGGATACATGGTGATGACATCTGTCTGGTCTCATAAAGAAGGACTATGTCAGGAGGCAGGAGAGTCGAACAGGTATAAAGGCATGAAGGAGACAGTCAGTGGGACAGAGGCTGGACTCCAGGGGACACAGCAGATGCCTGGAGTTTAGGTTATCAAGCAGCGCTGTATCATTGGCATAGGATAGAACTGAAGCCCCAATTAACTTGGGTATCTCTACAGGACCCCTCACACTGTGAGGTCTAAACTGGCTCTGTTCCCACTGAGGAAATAAAACACTTAGGACAGCTCCTGCTTGCTCTGACCTAGAATTTTTAAAGACTTTTTTGCAAAATGTTCCTCCTGCTTTCATGGTATAAACATGATGGTCCCTGAAGCCTGTCACCACTTTTAAACTAAATATGACTTGATTCAGTTCTGGGTAATGAGATAAATTATTTAGCTTATTACATAACTTCTAGATGGTTTCATATGCCTTTCAGGAAGCTACCCAGTTCAGAAAGTGTTATTAATAATTTCCTTATTTTAGACATGAAGAGAATCTTTTTCTCTACAGTCCTGCTTTGAAAAAAAAATGAGTATTTAAACAATATCAGCTTAAAGGTCGACAGAATCATTAGTCTACCCAAAATGCTCATAAAAACACATTTCAGGGAAAAGAGAGGCTTTGCTTTTCTTTCTTTCTTTCTTTCTTTCTTTCTTTCTTTCTTTCTTTCTCTTTGTGGTACCAGGTATTGAACCCAAATTCTTTGCATTCAGCTACATCCCCACCCCTTTTTTATTTAATAATTTTGAGGCACAGCCCAAGCTTCCCTGTTCGGATTCTTTTGCCTGAAGAGTCCTTGACTGTGATTCAGTTTCTCACATCACCCCGAGACCAAAAGAGAACAAGTTCTGGCCAACACTACAGATTACCTCTGCTTTTCTCTACTGTTCTTCAGAGTATAAATTATTATCCCCATTTTACAGAAAGGGACACTGGGAGCCACCCTCAGGGTTTCAGCAACTTGCTCAGGAATATGTAGCTTACCAATGGCAAAGCTGAATACTAGACCTGAGTGCATTTGATTTCAAAACTCAGACTGCTATGAGGCCTCTGAGTGTTTCTATAGATTGCTTAATTTTTAAAGTAAAGTTAAACACTACCTAGGAGATCTATCTGTAAACAAAAGCAAAAATCCAATCGGGAAAGACTAGAATCTTTAAAATGATCACAAATATTACAAGAAATTCCACTTCGGGAAGGCATCTGGCTAGCAATCATGATTCACCCTCCCACAACTTTTCACTGACAACCTATGTCAATTCGAACACAAAATCAAAGCGTAACTCATAAAAACTGCAAAAATGGCAGCTGGTAATTATCTTGGAGCCAGATAATGGATGAATAATGACTTCACAGGACCTGAGACTAAAAGGAGAGGTGAGAATAGCAACAGAAGCAGGCACTCAGCTTTCCCACACAGAGGAGAGGAGGGTGGAAGCTGTTCCGCTCCATCCTGCCTGGCTCTGGCGCACGGTCCAAACCCGCTTCCTGCCATGGTGCAGAAGTTGCTCCTTGAAAGGCCAGAGCACCTCACCCACATCTCCCCGTGCCTGTCTCTCATGCTTCATCTGTAGCAGACTTGCACTCAGTCACACACCATGACCAGGAACACATGCGGACTCCAGTGCTTGTCACAGCCCAAGATTTAGAGTCACAAATAAGAACCAGCTGTGCCAGAGTCAGACAAAATCCACCTCTGTCTCCAAATAGAGAGACATCCATGCTGAAGTCATATAATAGGATCAAAATCAATCAGCTGGATAAACATACTGTGAAACCAACTATGAGCTACAATGTATCAAAGACAACAAAATTCAAGGTGAAAAGCTGTAGATGAAAATGTAATCCCTGCAATGAAAATATCATATTGTACAATTATGCACGAAATAACATAGGATTAGACCATATTACACTATATATACATGTATACGATATATAACGTATGTGACATATATATATCAAAACTTGTAAATAATTAGTGACAAAAATGAGATCACAATAATAATGGATGATATTTTTATGTTTTTCTCAATCCTTAGCAGATTAAAGAGGTTTAAGGGGGCAAGGCTGCAAATAATTCGAACAGGTTAACTGATTAGACTTAAAAGTATTCCTCATAGCCCGGCCTGATGGTGCAGACCTGTAATCCCAGCACTCGGGA
>RJWT010010903.1:0-23740 GCA_004365215.1 Cuniculus paca | reverse complement strand
GGTAAAAGAAAAATTGCAATTTACTCAATTTGAAATGCTTCCACTCACTTCAAACACATTTCCAGAACTGTTTCCAGACTTCTAGAACTTCTTCCAAAGTGACAAGAATGCTGGGACAGATAAGTATGTACAAAGTGAGGAGTACTTTTTTTTTTTTTTTTTTTTTTTTGCAGCACCGGGGATTGAACTCATGACCTCACACTTGCCAGGCAGGTACTTAGGCCACTGAACCAAATTACCGGCCCTTGTGTTTTTGAGACAGGGTCTCATAATGCTGTTCAGGCTGGCCTCGAGCTCACTTTGTAGCCCAGGCTGGTCTCGAACTCACAAAGATCCTCCTGTCTCAGCCTCCTGAGTGCTGGGATTACAGGCGTGAGTCACCATGCTCAGTTTTTTTGTTTTGTTTTGTTTTGTTTTTTTTGAGGCACCAGGGATCGAACTCACAACCTCACACTTGCCAGGCAGGCACTTAGGCCGCTGAGCTAAATCCTCAGCCCTGAGAAGGAGTACTTTTTAGGTAGATTAATAGTAATTTGTCTTTTATTGTGATTTTTAAATTTAAGCATTTCCCATAGGTTTTTATAATGTCTTGTATATAGTAGAATAGTTAAATGAACAAAAATGATCATTTAGTTATTATAAATGATGACTGATAAAATATCAAGTCAGTTTCTTTAATAAATTCACTCTAAAGAGGTTTGAAACTATTATTAACCCTCTGCAAAGGCCAAAGAGTTTGTAGCATATATATCTATGTGTTTCTGTGTATCTGTAAATATACAGACTAAAAAGATATATGTGAATATGTGCATTGTAAAACAAAATTAAAACACAAAGAATATTTCTTAAGTTATATATTTAAAAGTGTTCAAACTGTTATGTCCTAAATTACTTCTTATTGCATCTTATAAGATTTTTTTCACATTGTACATTATTCTATAAATAAAATTGAACTCATATTTTATTGTCCCATGTTGCACTCAGATTACTTCATCTGGTGCTTAACTGAAGAAATAAAAATTGATTTCAGTACTAAATGAAAGAAATGGTTTTAGTTAGAAGTATTAAGAGTAACTTTGTCAGTTTCATTTTAATGAATTGTTATGTGAAGCTCAGAAGAATCTTTGATTATAAATGTTTTTCATTTATATTGTGATTTAGAATTCTAACCATTTTATCTCTGACTTATGATTTAAAAAGTTTTATAATCATCTCACTACTTGTCTTAAATTAATTTGTTTCGTATTTATGGGAGAACAAATTGTCTGCTGTACTTTAAGGACTAAAATGTAGTAATTTTATTTTAAAGGTGCTTAAGGTGCTACATCTTTTAGAAATCATTTTTAAAAATTTAATATCATAAAGAAGGTTGTCCTTAGAAGGCAACTTGGTAATTTTAAACACACACACACACAAACACACACACACACACACACGTGCATGAATGCATGTACAGTAACTCTCATTAACACACGCAAACCAAAAAGTAACATAGGCAAAGATAAATAATTTTTCTTATCTGTGTTCAAATGATTACATTTTCTCTTAAGTTCAATTATGAATAAACCTTTACTCAGCCTACTTTCTTATACACATTATGACTTACACATAAAAATAAAGTTCATATTTCTTATTTGTAGTCTATACTAATACTTGATTTTTTTCTGTGTTACTGGAAATTGAACTCATTTCCTTGTGCATACTAGGCAAGTAATGTACCACTGAGCTACAGCCCCAGACCTATACTAATATTTGAACTGGTAGACTCAATAATTAAGATGACCTTGTCCAGAGGATTGTTATTGAAAGAATGACCAAGAGATGATATTTCTTTTTCATTTCATTTCATTTCATTTCATCTTCTAAGATGAGGTAACTAGCTAGAAAACTAACAGTTACATGATTTTGAAGACTCCTCACTTGATCACTCCAGTGTATAATAAATCTCTTCATTGAACAGATTTCTTTTATATCACTGGTATATAATTGTGATTATTGTGGCAGACATGGTAGAAACATGAGTCATCTCAGTGATAAATAGTGGACAGAATCAGGACAGCACAGTGCACAAAACAGTTTCTACTCAACTTTGAGAATTATTTGGGTTTTATAAAAGTAAAATATCCCTCAGTGATACGATGTTGATGAAAGCTAAATAAGAAATCATCAGCAAGCACATCAGCATGAGCCTGAAGCATAAGAATCAAGTCTTAGAATCCTGCTTTTCCAAATCAATGTGTATCTTTCACCTTGTAAAGGATTATCAACATATTTTTATTACCTTGTGTATATGTGGATTTTGTGTTGTGGAGGTAAAAGAAAATGAAGAAAAATACAATTAAGGGTGAATTTTGTCTTACTTAGTTACATGTCACTTTTTCTTAATTCTGCCTTTGCTTGCATCATAAGCTTCACTTATATTAACTACAAAAAACTAGGAGTCTAAACATTAATTTGATACTAGTACATGTTTGTTGTACTTGCAGTTTGCAGTCATGTTGGGGGGTAGGTACATGTACATAGCAGAGCTTTACTCATTTGTAAATCACTTTCTTCCCTCCCACCTCCTTCCTCCTCCTTTAAATCCCTTCCTCATTCTCACTTTTTTTGATATTATCAAACTTAGCTCATGTTTAAAAATCTTTTCTTTTTTTGGTACTGGGAATTGAACTCAGGATCTCGTGCTTGCCAGGCAGGGTCTGTGCCGCTGTCATGCTTATGATGTATAATATTTAAATTCATTTGGACTATTACATTGTTGTACACAGTGTATCTTTACCGTACTTAGTTCTCCTTCCCCTCCCATTTATTTTCATCTACATTCTCTTGGACTCCTCCCCATTTGTAAGAGTACTACCTGCTTGTTTCCGATCCAATCTTTATTGTTCTTTTTGTACTTTACTTTTCCCAGTGAGAAACCATATAGTATTTAAGCTTGTGTGTCTGATTCATTTTATTTTTTATTATATTTTCCAGTTCTACCCATTTTCCTACAAGTATCTCGAATTTGTTATTCTTTAGAGCCAAGTAGTATTCTATTATGTATAGATGCAACATTTTCCTTATCCAATCATCTGCTTATGAAAATGCAAGCCGGTTCCAGGATTTAAGCTTTTTTAATTGCAGTTATAAACGTTGATATGCATGAATCATTGTAGTATGATGACTTAGTCTCTTTGGGCAAGATTCTTAGAAAGGGGATAGCTGGATTATATGGAATTTCTAATTTTAGTCTTTGAAGAATTTCCATACAGACTTCCATAACAGCTGTACTAGTTTACATTCCCACCAACATGTAGAAGGGTTCCTTTTTCACCACAGTCACACCATTTGTTATTTTTTTATTTTTATTTTTTTTGACGACTGGCAATCTTTCTGGTGTAGCATGGAATCTTAATGTTGTTTTTATTTGCATTTCTCTATTAACCAGGGGTATTAAACACTTTTTTCATATATTTGTTGACCATTTGTACTTCTTCCTCTGAGAAGTGTTCGTTCACTTCATTTGCCCATTTCTTGATTAGGTTTTCTTATTTTAGGTTGTCCAGTTTTGTTTTTTTTTAAGTTCTTCACATATTCTAGCTACTAGTCCTGTCTGCGGAATTGTTGGAACATTTTTTTCCCATTCTGTAGGTTGTCTCTTTGCTAATTAATTTCTCAGCTATCCAGAAATTTACCTAATTTGATATAATCCCATTTGTTCATTCTTGCTGTTATTTTTAGTGCAGTTGTGATTCTGTTTAGGAAATTCTTTCCTACACTTACGACTTTCAGTGTTTTACCCATTTTATTTTCCAGTAGGTTCAATGTTTCTGTCTAATGTTTAGGCATTTGATCCACTTTGATTTTAGTTTTGTGAAAGATACGCCGGCAGTTCTAATCTTAGTTATCCAGGTTTCCCAGTACCATTTGTTGAATAGGATATCTTTTCTCCAAAATATGCTTTTAGAGCCCAAGTCAAATATCAAATAGTTGAACATATCTGGGATGTTTCTGGGTCCCGTATTTTGTGTCACTGACACACATATCTGTGTTCCAGTACTACCTTGATTTTATTACTGTCACTTTGTAGTGTAACTTGAGTTCAGGTAATGTGATGCATCCTGCTTTGCTTTTGTTGTCCAGGATTGCTTTTGCTATTCTGGGTCTCTTCTGGTTCCATGTGAATTTTAGGGTTGATTTCTCTAGTTCTGTGAAGTGTGTTGTTGGTATTTTGATGGAGACTCCACTGAATCTATGTAAAAGTTTTGGGACTATGGCCACTTTAACAAAATTGATTCCTCCTATTCAGGAGTAGGATACATCTTTCCATTTTCTTTTGTCTTCTTCCATCTCTTTTTTCAGAGTACTGTAGTTTTCTTTATAGAGCTGTTTTACTTAGTATATTAGGTTAATTTCTAGACATTTCATTTTTCTGGATGCTATCTTATATGGCATTGCTTTCATGATTTCCATTTCATTGAAGATATTATTGATGTACACACATGTTGTTGAATTTTGCACATTGATTTTATATTCTGTTGCATTGCTGAAGTTGGTTATTACTTCTAGGAGATTTGAGGGGGATTCTTTAAATCTTCTATAGGATATCTTATGTGCAAATAATGATAATTTGAATTTTTTCTTTCATGTATGTATTCCTTTTATTTCTTTGCCTTACCTGGTTAATATTTTGAGTACTATGTTGAAAGAAGAGGTGACAGTTTTCTTTTTTAGTTGTATTTCTAAAATTGGAGCAATGCTGGCTTTCACAAATGAATTAGGAAGCACTCTATCCCTTTCAATTTCTTTGAAGAGTTTAAAGAATATAAGAGATCTAACATCCTTAAAAGTTTTGTAGACTTTGTCAGTGAATCAATCAAGTTCAGGGCCTTTTGTAGTTCATAGATGCTTTATTACTGTGTCAATTTTATTGCTTGTTATTGGGTTGTTAAGCATTTGTGTGTCTTCCTGGGTTAGCTTTGGTAATTTGCGTAAGTCTAGGAATCTTTCCATTTCCTCAAAATTTCCTAATTCACTGGATTACAATTTCTCATAGTAGTTATCATCTTCAGGAATTTAATGATGTCTTTTGTGATTTCAATTTTTATTTCTAATTGAATAGATGTGAGTTTTTTCTTTCTTTCTGTTGGTAATTTTGGCTAAGGGCTTATCTGCTTGGTTTATTCTTTTGAAGAAAAAGCTCTTTGATTCATTGAATTTTTATGTATTTTTAATTCTTGATTTGTTTGATTTGCACTCTAATCTTTATCATTTCCCTCCTTCACTTTGGTTGGGGCCAGGATGCTTTTTCTCAAGTATGTTTAGGTTACTTATAAGGTTCTTCATTTGAGTTCACTCTACTTCCTAATGTAAGCATTAATTTCACTGCACTTCCTTCTTAGAACTCCTTTCATAGCATCCTAGAGTTTCTATTGAGTTGTAAAGGTATTGTCATAAATTTGTTAATATCTTCCTGCATTTCTCATGTGATTCATTGGTGTTTAGGAAAGTGTTAATGATTTCCAATTGTTTGTACCTTTTTCTTGATTTCTTCACTTGTTGATTTCTAATTTCACTGCACAATGGTCTAATAGTATATATGGGTTGATTTCAATTCTGCCATATTTAGTTAAGCAGGTTTTGTAGAATAATATATGATCTATTTTGGAGTAAAGTACCATGTGCTGCAGAAAAGAGTGTACACTTCTTTGTAGGAGGGTGGAATGTTCTGTACATATCTATTAAGTCCATTTGTTCAAGACTGTCGTTCAGTTCTGTTATTTCTGTACTGACTTTTTGTTTATTTGATTTAAGTCTTTAAAATGTAGTGTGTTAAGATCTTGCATTATGATGTGTTAGTATGTATTTAATCTTTCATGTTCAGCAGTATTTGTTTTATGAACATAGGTACTTCAGTATTTGGTGCAAAAATAATTACAAATATTATCTTTCTTTTTTGGATTTCCTTTTACCAGTGTGTAATGACATTGTCTCCTCTAATCAGTTTTAGCTTGAAGTTTACCATGTCTGAGATTAGAATTGCTTTCTTTGCTTGTTTGTGAAGTCCTGGTGCATGAAATAGTGTTATCTAGCCTTTGATTTTTAGTCTATGAATATCTTTCTGGGTTGGATAAGTTTTTTGAATGCAACAGATTGTGAGATTCTGTGTTTTAGATTCAGTCTGCAATTCTGTGTCTTTTAGTTGGAGAGCTGACACTATTAACATTGAGAAATATTACTGAGATGTGCTGATTATTGCTATCATTGAAGTCCTTCTCTCTTGGGGACTCATTTGTCTTTCTTTTCCTGCCATTTTTGTTGTTCGTCCATTAACCTTGCTCAGTGTTTTCACATTATCTGGGATTTTAGCTTTATAGTTTTGTTCATTTCTGTCTAGGGTATTTTTTAGTATTTTCCAGGTACTGGTTTCATACTCATACTTTTTGAGCTGGTGTTTTTCATGAAGTGTCCCTATTTCTCCAACTACAGTGATACCTCAGTTGTTAAACTCAACTCAGTTCAAATTCATGTTTAAACATCAAACTATTTGAGAGCTGAAAATATTTTTCCCATAAGAAATATTGGAAAACCAAATAATTGGTTCTGAGGCCCAAAAATTACACTTATAGATTCATTTTTCCAGGACTTTTAACAAATTTCACGATTCTTTCTTTCTTTAACTCTATCATGGTTCTTATAGTTTTTCTTTCAGTTTTACTCTTGGTATCACAAACTTCTTTGGACCCACAGTTATGATACTTTATGCAAATAAAGCTGAAAAATAAGCACAATGACATATGCTTTAATTCACAAACACAAGCACTGTATATTTATTCTGAGTGAGCTTGGTACTTAGATTTAAGCATCATCTCTTTGTGTCTGAGGCAAGAAGTGATGTGTGACACTCATGGCCCACACAGACTTTTTCAAGTTGGATTTTCAGCTCAAATATCAAGCAAAGTTAACACTGAGCAGATGTTTTTTCAAACTTTGCTGTTCAAGTAGTGGAAAGTTCAAACAGCCTCATTCAACAACTGAAGTATCACTGAGTTTTAAAGAAAAGCTTTGCTGGATATGTTAATCTGGACTAGAAGTTGTTTGCTGTTACAGTTTGTAATACCTCACTCTAAACTCCTGACTTTTAAGGTTTGTGCTGAGAATTTAATTCTAATGGGTTTACCTTAATGTGTTTTTTTTTTGTTGTTTTTCTGTGACTGCTTTTGAAATTTTGAGTTTTTCTCTTGTTGTTGGATATTTAAGAATATATCTTGGTGAACTTTTTTCATCATAGTTTCTTGGTGTTCTGAAATATTGTTTACTTGTATGTCGAACTCTTGTCTTACACTGGAAATTTTCTCCTGTGATTTCTGTAAACATATTAATAAGTTTGGTTATTTTCTAGGTTTTTATCTAACTCCAATTCACATTAGGTTGCTCTCTTTAGTGTCATCTACTAACTACTGAATGACCTTTTTTTGTTCTCATAGTTTTTGCGGCTTACCTATGTACTTCATAATTCATCAGTTTGTCTTCAATTTTAGATACTCTGACTTCACATTGGTCATTTCTGCTACACAGGAATTATACTCAGTTTTTTATTTCAGATATTTTTGTATGATTTTTTTGAGGATTCTATATCTTCAGTGAATTCATCATTCATGTTTTGAATCAATTTTGTCAGCTTTTACACTTTTTTTTACTCATTTCCCTGCATCCATTTTGGGCATTTGGAGTGACATTTCTTTGGACTTTTATTTCATTTTCTCTTTGAACTCATCTAGTTTCTTCCTACCTTCTATAACCTTTTGGCAGAGCTTATGCTACCTGGTATTTACTTTTGTGTCTATTTGTGCTTCCTTGATTTATTTTAGAAGAGTTGGGAGAGCTTGGATGTCTTCCGTTGTCTTACTTTGATATGTTCATGTGTGTAGTTATGCATAACTTTTATTGTTTATTACCCCTGGACATCTAGATGCTAGCATATTAAGAAAATCAATTATCAGTTACTATAGTGAGTTGGTAACTGGTGGTCAACTTAAACACCAGATGAACTGAATCAGCCTGGTGCTGAGGGTGGATGGCCCACTTGAGGACTGTTGCCAATGTAAAAAGGACACCTAGAGAGGAGGAATAGCGCTGTGGGTTCTCCTAAGTGTTGTTGTTTGGAGCCATTGGTTCTTCTGAAGGAATGTGTCATGCTGTCTCCCTGATATGAACTCAGCTATTATTACTGGAGGAGCTTGGGAGTTTGTTGCTGAGAATGGCTGTGGTTCACTTTGGGGAAACTTTGGTCCTTACTTTGAGCATGGCTTCCTGACTCTGGAGGGGAAGATGTACGCTATTTAACCTCCAGAAGAAATTTGTCATGCTGGTTTTCTGATATGTACTAGGCTGTTCTCATTGTCAGAGGAGCTCGGGACCTCATTGTCACTGAGGATGGCTGTGGTACTTTCCAGGGGAGTCCTGGTCCTTATTTTGAGCACCACTTCTTGGCTCCAGTACAGAACCCTCGGCCTGCTAGCACAGATCCTTCACTCTGCTGGCATAGACTTTCTAGCTTCCACCACTGTCCTTTGGGCCTTCCCAGTGCAGATCTATGAAACAAACTTGCATGAGTAATTGTCATGGGCTCTCGGCCTCCAGTAGGACTCATAGTGGGCATTGTCATGGGCTCTAGGTCTTCAGCTGGACTCATGCAGGACATTGCTGTGGGATCCAGGCCCTTGGCTAGATTTCTTTGGGTCTTTAGTGTGTGGATAGGTTTCCTGCACTTTCTTTGTATTTCACTCCTTGGGTGATCATCATAAAATAATACTATACATGATATGTCCTGTATGTAATTGCTCTCCTTGCAACCCCTAAGTACAACAGCTACTATTATATTATCTTGGCTATGGTAGTATATTCAGTGGTATCAGTGGTGTTGAATGTCACCTGAATATTGACAAACCCTAGGACTCATTCACAAAATACACTAACCAGAACAAAGAAGACTATGATTTTCATAAACATAATTAGGGCACCCATATACTGACACATAGAACTTTAGACTACTAATTTATGCTGGGTGTAGGCAAGAGTTCCAGAGCTCAAATATACCATTTGGTTAACTGCCTTTTCCTTTAAGGCTGCTCCCTTTGATGATTTTTCCCTCCAAATCCTGCCAAACATTTGGTGCTGACCCATTGCACCCACAAAAGGACTTTCCCTTACCCAGGATCAAAGAAGTGAATCCAATTGAAAGACATTTTTATTTTGAACATAATAGTATGACCCAGTCAACCCCAACAGTTTCTGGGACAGACTCTTCAAAAATAATAATCAACCTGAAACTATGCTTTTATACTTGAAAGCCCACACATGTGTACAAACTATAATGTGAATGTTTTCTCTTGTGAGGTGTTACTTTTCTGGACTTTGGCATGAGAATAGAGCCTTGTTGTCTAATATAAAAAGGAACAGTATCTCAACAACTTCTTTTGAAAGAAAAAAGTGTCTACAGAAAGCCTAATGTCCTTCATTCTTGTTTAACACTATAGTCATGAAATTTCTATACACTAAAAGGATCAGAAAGGGAGAATAGAGTACACAATTATCCAAATTTTTGAGATGTCTGAAAAATAAATCTATTGAAAATACTGAAATTCATTGGCTTCTGAAGTTAAATGCAATAAATATATTAAGTCCATTTTTCTAAAGATAGAATAAATTAAAAATATTACACATGTCAATGTGATGGAGAAAACAATGGAAAACATACTTACATTGCATTTGATGAGTTTGTGGCAAACTAGGTTGAACATGCAAAGGAAGAGAAAATAAATAAATCTAAAATTATAAAACAATATCCTTTCCCTTTCTTCTGATGTGTTATATGCAGTAAGTCCCTGGACTGCAAACATTGGGTTGTAAATTTTCACAGGTATGAATGGACCTCACATTATGAACTTTTTTAGATGCAAACAAATCATGGAAGTAACTCATGGGTCTGACAGATATTGTCACAGTTGTGCTGCTGTGTGCTTGCTGTACTGTGTGATATTGTACAGTAGTACAGTGCTCAAGCCCAAGATTTCCAGAAGCAAGAGGAAAAGCAGTGATCATACTGAGGGGAAGCATTGATCATGGAACAAAAGTGAAAATAATTGAGGTTGGACCAAGGTAAAAACATGGCAGACATTGCTCCATCATTTACCACCTACCATTCTTCCTCCAGTAAGTAACTCTCTTTTTTCAGTTCACTCCATACAATCCCCTCTATGCTGGCTGTTATACTGCACAGTACCACCATTATAAGGTAGCTGTAAAAATAAAAATATTTTGTTTGGAATATTCTTGTGTGTATTTTTTATGCTTTATATTGTATATTTTTGTCAAAGGTGTATAAGACTTACTTTGTCAGACTGACAAATAAATCCAGATTTCAAACATTGTCCTGGAAAGGAACTCATTCATAAGTCAAGGACTTACTACACTTGTTAAGTGCTGAATTTTATACATTCACATAGATATGCACATAGATGTATAAAAATGTTAGGTGTATATGAAGGCATGAAAATATCTTTTATAAAAAAAGAAAATATATTTTATGCATTTCCTAAATAATCAAACATACATTCCAATTCCTATTTTTGCCTTTCCTACTATTGTAGGAGAATGTATTATAAGCAACACTGAGGAAAGTTTAATATATTTAAGTTCCAAGATAGGTTTTAAAGTTTATGGGAAAACGATGCTTTCAAAGTCAGTGTAAAACAACTATTGATGTCTTTTCTGAGATAACAAGGTTAATATAGATCTATAATTTCGTGGTTTTTTACTTGAAGTTTTAAAAAAATTTAGGAAGTACTAGCTGAAAATTAGTCAAGTAAACCAGTTTTTAAATTTTTCATTGTTTCAGATACATCAGAAAGTGAAAAGGAATACTACCATATGTTGTCCTCATTCTTTGGGGAACACATATTCATGATAAAAGAGGCACATACCAGGCCTTAATCAGCACTCTTAATATGTTTCTAAGATATTAATGCTTTATATTGTTGTTTGGTTGTGTTAAAAGTGATGAAAATTATTATAACATTTCTTTACAGGTAACCAATAACTAAGAAGTTAATGATTTACCTACTGGAACCCACCACGATTTTTAAAAATATACTGGAAATTCTCCTTAGTTATTTCTCATGTAAATTAATAGTGGGCAAATGAATATAAAAGCATTTCCTTCACCTCAGTATTTTGTGAAGTTAGAGAATGTTTTGGTATCATAGTCACACAGACCTCAAACATATTCTATCCCAAAGCCTAGCTGCTTAAAACAGCACACTATTATCACTCACAGCTGTGACTCACAGCACAGGTCCATGTTCCTTACCGGTGTCTCCCATGCCTATGGTTGTCAATAGCTTCTGGGCTTGGAATTATGTCTGGCTCATGGGCTGGGTACCTTGGCCTCCCTATCTGGATCATCAGCTGAAGTTGCTGGAAAGCTGTGCCCTTGCCACTTACCTTTCTATCTTTTTTTTCAAGAGAATTTGCCAAAGGTCCTCTATGTGTACCTACAACACCTACATCACGTGATAAGCTTCTTTCAAAGATCCAGGCAGAAACTGTAAGATATCTTATGACCTAGACTCAGAGGTTATCGAATATCTAATCTCCATTCTATAGTAACATAAGTTGTGAAATCTGTACTAGTTTCAAGAAAGAGGCAAACAGAATTTACCTCTGTCCAAATGTAAGTACAGGAAATGAAAAAACTGCAAGTGATTTTCTTTGAAGCCAATCTTTATTTCAGCATATGTGTACAGGCAAGCAGATATGCTTATTGATGGGTTTCCACTGTATAGTAAGATTTAAACAACCATGGTGTATTTTATTCATTATTACTTTTCAAGAGCTTGTGCTGTGTCTTATGCAATGACGTCTGAAAAAAGTATCTAAATGGTTGCATTGATGTACTAAATATCATTGAGTATTGATAAATATTTTTTTCACAAAAATGTTAAAGCAATTACAAAGAAATAGTAGAGAAAGAAAAGACCCAAAGAGAAAATTGTAGTTTCAAGCTATTAAATGTTATCCTCCATTAAATGAGCAAGATACAGAAATTTTCACTCGACTCTTACATTTTTGTCCATTTAAAAATCTGCATATTACATAGCAGCAAAAGCTCACTCCACCACTTATAATAATTTGGTTTCTAACTGTTATCTCTTTTTTCTTGTTTCAAGAAATAAAAAAATATAATTGTCACAGCAAATCAAAACCCCTGACCACAATAAGTAAATGAAGAAAAAACAGCTACTTGAATGTAGAAAAAAACAAATTTGTTAGAATGCTATGAAGAGACAATAAGAAACAAATGAAAATGATGGGAAAAACCATGTATTTGTAAATATTTCCCAATATTCCAGGAAGAATTGCATGGAATGACGAAAATAAGTTAATAATATTGAAACTACGATAACCTAGTATGTAATATAATCACTCACAGGCTCAAATTTAGTTAAAATAATGTGCAAATTTTGTTAAGTTTAAAAAATATACCAAAAAGACTCAAGTCAAATAAAACTTCTTGCATTTGTGAAATTATTTATATTACCCTAGTTTTTGACACAGTTATAAAAATGATTTATTTATTTACAAGGAGGTGATAATATTATGGATTATGTATTTCTTTTTTGAATTATAAATGTTTAAATCTGATCAGTAAGTTATGTCTTAGTATTTACATTTTGAAAAAATTTTAAATTATTTCATACTTCATGATTGTAATATTAGACAAAATTTCACTTTAGTATTGTAAAACAGGCTTATTTAGATACTGGAGATCATAAAAATTTTATTTAACTAGAACCTGTCATATCAAAACAACTTTTAAGTAAAAATCACTGTACACAAAAACATGCATTTTGTTAAACCAGAAAATTCGTATTATTAAAGCCAATCTGCTTATTTTATATCCACTTAACTTTCACTAAACCTAAAAACTTTCAGTGAAAATGTGGTTCCATTACATGGATCACAGATTAACCAGGTTGCAAAAAGATCTTCTTGTCTCCAGACTTTCCACCCATGGAGTCGCTCCACACTTTTCCATAATGCACCTGTAGACTGCATATGGGTAAAGAGGGAAGGAAGGGAGACATTGCATAGGGTTAGAATTTATGACCTCTTGGCCATTAAGTAAAATGATTAATCTGGTAAGTATTAGAAAGGTTTCTATTTAAAATTCTCTTTTTCCGCACATTTAATGTCTACTAGGAACATAAAAGTAGTTCAGATGTTTCAGTTCATTTGGATAGATTTAAACATTTGGAAATCTGTACAGCTAAAATATTTCCAGATCTTAACACAATCAGTCAAATATTACACATAACTTTATCTCCAATATGCAAAAGCATTATGAATATGTTACATGTAAACCTGACTTCCATTTACTAGCTTTTTTCATTTATGACGATGAAACACTGGTATCTGTCAATCAAGAAGAATATTTTACATGCATACACATATTCATTTATGAACTTCAAATTTTGCAACAAAACAGTAAATGGGTAGTTTGATCCTTTGATAAAAACTGTTACATAACACCTGAACTCAATTAATTTACCTGTTTAAATGTATATATGTAAATTCAACAGAAATCTGACTCGATTTATTATACTTATAATGATATAATAAATGTTTATTAAAAATCTAAATTGTAAGGATTAAACAGGTAGAGTAAAAATGCATATAATATTACTGTAAAATTCAGTATTCCAATGAAAGTAAATTATAATAGAATGCTTCAATTCTTCAACACCAGATGGGCAACGTCTTTATCTCAGAAAATAAAGCCCTGGGATTCTTAAAATATGAGAGATATTTAAAGCCTTTAGAAAACAAGCCAGTATTTTTGATCTTCTGAATCTGATCTACCACTCTCATGTCTATTAGGTAAAAGAACATTCTCCTGACTTGATCAATCTTTTCACTAAGACCATTCAAAATTTTTTCTCACACTTCCTTAACCCATCTATTAAATGCCCCTACCAACGTATTCCCTGAGTGTATTGATTTATGATTACATTTGTTCTCTGTCTATGAAAGATGTTACAGTTTTCTTTGGAACACTCTTTTCAGAGTAACTTGAATCTGTTTCCAGGGCTAGGTCACTAATATATGTTTCAAAATGAACGATTTCTTATTTTACTTTGAGGCACATTTATCATTTTGTGTCAACATTCCATTGTGAGAAAGAGAAAGTAAAAAAATACAAGATGTATCATGTATCTACCAACTCCTCACAATGAACACAATCATTATGTATTGAAAATATGTACTAATAAAAAATAAAAATGAAGTGCAGTTACATTGTCCTAGTATTTTTTTCTTATATAACTTGCTTGATTTATTTTGTTCACCTTGCCCTATGTTTTGACAAACTTCTTCTTTTCTCTAGCTCTCTTATGTGTGTTGTTATACTTAAATCCAGAGAATACATTTCTGACATAGAGTAAAATGTTACCTCACCATCATTTCATATGTGAGACAGGCAAAGCTATAGCATGCAATTAGGAATTTTGGGGGGGCAAATAATTTTGTTCAGAATATTATTACTATGCTAAACTACAAAGACAGTTTTAGGATTTGATAAAAACAGGGAAAGTGGCCACACTTGAACAGTAAAAATAATATTTGAGGAAGTGTAAAAGTATACACACAGTAGTATTAGTTACTATTACATTCAGTATAGTTGCAAAATGGCTGCTATAATATAGCAAATTTTTTCATTTTAAAAAGCAAAACAGAAAAAAGGATAGAAGTGATACAGAATTAAAAAAAATAGTAAGAAATTAGCACTAGTTAATATATTGCATATTGTTATCATAATATATTGCATATGTTGTTCAGGTTACAAAATTTTTAAGTGTTTTGAAAAAGGAAAATTAAAATTTTATTCTGTGTAGTAATGTACAGGGCAAGGGAGAAGACCAATTATGTTTACTTACTTGCAACCTACAAAATTGGACAGGGTATATCTGGAATCCTGCTAAGAAGATTAGCAACATTGACCATTTTACTAAGAAGGAGCTGCTAAAAACTGTTATTGCTATGGTTATTATGGGTCCTATTCTTTCACTTAATGCAATGTCATAATCAGGAAGGATATGTTGGGATCAAATAAAACATCCTCAACAACTTAGTGTCATGAGGTCTAGTCCTAGTAAACTCTAGCTTGGGTGAAGGATAAGGAATACAGGTGGAAGGTA
Source organism: Cuniculus paca (assembly GCA_004365215.1). NCBI lineage: Eukaryota > Metazoa > Chordata > Mammalia > Rodentia > Cuniculidae > Cuniculus > Cuniculus paca. The sequence continues at coordinate 8,501 of RJWT010010903.1, read as the reverse complement.
ATTTTCAAGTGAGTTCATAAATCAGGAGAAAATGATTTGATTATGCTACATAGAATGTACCTGAATCATTTTAATGTGTTTTCTAACTTTTTCTCCCACATGGTCAGAATAAGTATAAATGAATTAAATGTTTTATAGACCCATACAGCTACATTTAGTGTATCTGTCTTCATTAAAGGACTGTTTCTTTTTCCTAACAAATGAGTTTTCTAGAGGTATAATCCATTGTAGAATCTTTCTGTTTAGATTGCTCATTAATTCCTAAACTAATTACTGCTAAGGAGAGGTGAGTTCATTACAGGGACTTACAAATAAGACCAGAAAATCACAACTTTGGATAAAGTATGGTCGTGATAGATTTTTGCATGTATTTATGCTTCTGTTGGAAACAAACTTAAACCAAATATCAAGAAGTTCTGCAGTAGTATCTGATGTGATATGAGATCCAAGGAAAACTGTAATAATTAAGAAAAGTTTATTAATGTTGAGAATTTGAGGGCTGAGGATCTAGCTCAGTGGTCTAAGCGCCTGCTCCGCAAGCACAAGGTCATGAGTTCAATCCCCGGTGCCGCAAAAAAAAAAAAAAAAAAAGTTGGTTTTTTTTTTTTTTTTGGTATTGTAAAACAATGAAAGACAAATTCAGTCCATTTTCTCTTTCTCTCTCTCTCTCCCTCCCCCCACCCCCAGTACTGGGAATTGAACTCAGGACCTTGTGCTTGCCAGGCAGGTTCTGCGCCATTAAGCTATATCCCTGGCCTTTATTCGACTCTAATTACTTATTAACTTCTCTTTTTGCATGTAACTATGGTACAGTTTAGAATCTTGCTGTCAAAGTATAAGAAATGAAGACCCTCAGAAACCCAGACCTATGAAACATAATCAAATGTAATAAAAATATATTTTAGCAAGAAGGATCAATGTTTCTGTTTCTGGAACTGAGAAAGAAATGTGTACAGAATCTCACACTTTTTTGTCTTCCTGTATCAGGTTCTACTTAATGCATTGACCTTTTTGTGTGAGGATTAGCTCTCTGTAGTTTTGCTTGTAATTGTAAGTGTTTTTAACAACACACACACACACACTCACTTTCCTTTATCAAAAAAGCAAATGAGCTTGTTGTAGCCATTCATACAGGCTGAATCAGCTATGATCTTAGAGGGTGAACTTATAAAGTGCTGAAAGTCATGTATTTAGTTGAACCATAGCATTTGTGAAAGACAAAAGGAGTTTTGAATGAAAGTGACACAGATTGATGAAAACATGAGTTCCAGAGACATTAATTACAAGCAAATGTTTGACCTCAGAAAAGTGTATTCTATCTATTGCTCTGAAAATCTATCATTTTGCTGTGAACTCTGTGCTACTGCTTACTGTCTTCTCTGAAGTCTCTCTTCAAAGACACAAAGAACCAAAGTGTGAATGTTGCTGATTTCTTGCAGTGTTAGGACTTGGGTCCTGGTGCCATTAACCACTAAGTAACTGTTTGCCCATTTCTCATAAAGACAAAAACAATGAAAACGTCTTCTGGACTTATTTTTAGGACCAAGGAAATGATGCATGTGAAATCACTTGGATAAGTTTCTGGCACATATAAATAAGTATTAATTATCTATTTTCTATCAGCAGAAATTTTATCTGCTTGGTAAGAGAACAAGAGTTCGTAACAAAAGTAATCCACACAACAACCGTGAAAATACAAGGTTTAATATAGACAACAAAATTTGATTCAAAAAATAGAAATCCATTTGAGTAAATGAGCAAAGGAAAATAAAATTTGGCAGAAAATATAGGAATGGGACATTATATAGATTCTGGAAAATGCCATTGATAAAGAAGCCCTTTTTATCTTTGGCCTCAAATATCACTTTGCAAATAAAACAAATGACTAAGACTCAGTAAAAAGGCAGTAATCTATATAAAGAGTCTATATATTTACAAAGAATTATTGGTTGCAAAAGAAAAGTGAGTGTCAGCATCAGCCTTTTGAAAGAGGAGACCAATTTATTTATTTTTTATTGGTATTGTAGCTACTGGATCATCATGTTGTTTGTCTTATCTGCAGTGTCCGTTTTGGCCTTGCATTTCAGACAAATGTAAATCAAAGCCTTTAGAGTTATGGATCCTGATGATTCACAAGGTAATCTTGCAAACACAGCAGGGAAATATACTATTTGCAAATTGCTTAACTGACATCTCTGCTATTATCCTAAAATATCGCTGCACTAGAACTCATTGCGTAATATTTCAGCTTGATTATTTTTTAAAACTTTACCTTTCTCAAGATAAATATATAGTCTCTCATTTGCATACTTTCGTTTTATTAAAATGTACATGCTTTGAAGGGCGGGATGCTTTATTTCCAGATGACCAAAATAACCCATTTTTATATAATTTATTCTTAAGTTTGTTAAAGTTCTTCTATTGAATTATTTTAAAATTATTTTAAAATTTCTTTGCACAACAGAAGTTCTTATTCATTTATTTGGGGGAGGGGATTGAATCCACACTGAGCTCTATTCCAAGCCCTTTTTTTTTTCACTTATTTTGAGGCTGATTCTACCTAAATTGCTACATTTCCCAGCTTGGGCTCAAACTTGGGACTCTTTTGCCTCATCCTGCCAGCATGCTGCTATTTCAGGTATGCACCACCATGCCTGCCAGGCAAGAGCTGCTGATTTTAGCCATTAAAGTTGATATTTTAAATTCCATGATGAGCAAGCATGTAAGATTTTGAGACCTTATCTATAGAAAATAGACATAGATATAGTCTGTGATGAAAGTGTAATTTTTTCAAACTTCATTTAAGTATACGTTTTAGATCCTTTACATCAAAATTATATAAAGGAAAATAAGAATGTAAAAAGTAAGACTTTCTTTGACATAGAAGAAAAATTTTGTTGAGGAAAAAATTTATTTAAAATATCAAATTCTCCTCCTAACCTGCAGAGCAGAAATTAATTTATATTATGTCAGTGTAGCTATCAAAAACCATCATGATCCACTGACCTAGCATTGACATGAATATAAAGAAAGTATTGAAAAACTAGAAAACAAAGGACCTAAATCATACATTCAGAAATAATCTGAGATTGAAAGTTTTAATGTGAATTTAGGAGCTTTAAAGTAAATTCCATAGGAGGGAACTGTTAGAAGATATCTGGCAATGAGAACAGAGCACGGTTTTCACAGTCATCTGTCATACAAAAATCCATTTGCCTAGATAAAGAAAGCTAGCACTGAGAAAAGCTAAAGCACTGCATGGGGGATGAATGCTCACTCTCTGTACTAATCTTTTAATGATAATGTTTTATGTTGATCATATATTTAAAAAAGAATGCCATCTTACTTCATTATTTCATTTTAAAAGAAACTTTTCAAAGAAACTCTATGGCAAGGATTTCTGAGGTCTCATACGTTTAACACTATACAGTGCTTTAGATTCTATGATGCATATCCTCTCCTTGGTTAGTTTCATAATATTCATTACTAATTACTTGGTATGTAATACATAAGCACATATATCTGTTTCCTTTTCTTGATTTTTTTCTAATATTTGCTAATACACAGTTCAAATTAGAATTGATTTTGAAAATCTTGCAAAAAATTAAATCATATTTTACATCAGTATAGAGGCTTTGAATATAGAAAACCTGAAGATATTCATTTTGTTTTTCACATATCATTTATATATTGCATGTAATTTAATATACTTGTCCTGTATCCAAACTATTACTGTAGATCTTTCAAATGACATTTATCAGCACTTTGCTTCCTGTATGTAAAAATAAGGAAAAATGATAATAGAACATTTTAAGTAAATGAAATTATGTTGATCACTATGAAAACAGGGACCATTTGTAATACTAAATAATATGTAAGACCTTTAATTCTAAAGATAAATATGATGAAATTGATTTAGACACTCATAATTTAGACATAGGTATTTATAATATCCAAATAAAGCTTGCATTCAAGAAATGTAAATATTTTCCTGAACCCTCACAGAGTCATTACTGTGGTTACGGCATATAACTCTTCAAAATATATGTTCTGATGACAATGAAGAGAAAATTAAGTTGATCAAAAAATGGGTATAACATGAGTGATGAATTAAAAGAAATGGGCTTTCTGTATTTTCCTAATTTGTTTGGAAGGTTCATGATGATGATGAAGTAAAAATAAGAAAAACATTATTTATTCAAGTAAAGAGTATGGAAAATTAGCACATTATTACAGACTAGGATATATAATAGCAGGAAAATAGTATCGTGTGCACTCTATTAATCTAAAACTAAAGAGGAATTTCAAAGGAAGAGAAGGAAAGAAAGAAGAATTGAAAAATGTATGGATTTTAGTTCTCTCTCAAAAAGAAAATCTTTGCAACTGAACTGACTCTTGAATACTATACCTTGCTTTTTACTACATTTATATAGCAATTGAAAAATTTGACCAATGAAGTGTTTTCAAAAGTTAATACTTTGTTGGAACTATTCATCATAGTTTTGATGCTTTTTGGTAGTTCTAAAGAGGAATTTATCAGCGATGTAGAATGTGAAAAGAAAGATTGAAAAAAGAAAGCAAAAAGGCAAGTTATGATGAGTAAACTATGAATAATGCCTAATTTGTGTAGTGATTTCTTCTATGGATGTGTAATGAGAAAAAATAAGATCCGAGGAAATATAAGAGATATTTATTAAATATATTTCTGGGTGATTGAAATGAATGCCTAGAACTTTTGTTTATTTCATTGATTATTATGTTCAATAATCTTTAATACATCTCAGTGTTAATTGAATTTTCTCCTAATAATCACTGGATAATGATTAATGCAACTTATACACAATTTTTATTAATACATTGTCTATTAATAGGATCACAGTGAGTAAAGTTACTAATTTTCAGGACAACTAATCAGATATACAAGAAATGCTGCCAAAGTTGCATCATCATTTCTGAACATCTTACATTTTAATCTCAATTATGGTTGATAAACTATAAGTGACAAAAGTATCCGTGTTAGTCAGGATATGTACCCATGTGGACCACAAATAGTGGATGGATAGATAGGTAGATATAAATAGGTAAATAATCAAATGTATACATTGATATTTTTATTACTGGTATGTTAAATTCTTTTTTATAAGCTTGAATACATTTTCTCATGGTCCAGAAATGGAGTATGGATTTAAAATAGAAAATTATGTACCTTCCACAAATAGCCTTCTTTTTTTGGAGATCACACTTCACTTTTGACTTCTTTCATCTTATCTAAAGACACTGTGTCTTTTGTTTTGAGGATGGATGCACTTTCCTTCTGCTATGGTTGATACATTGTGTCAACTTGAGCAGTTTAGAAGTTAACTGAGAGACTCATCAGGGAGCCAGGGTTCTTACTTTGTAAATATCCTCATTCTGTGCAAAGGAAGCCAAGCTCATTTTGTGAGGGCTACACCCACCCTGGGAGGGGGGTGGCCTGTGTACAATTTAAGGGTATAGAAGAGGCTTGCACCTCTCTCTTTTGCTCTGGTTGCTGCCTTGAAGAGTTGCCCCAGTGCCATGCCACCCTGCCTTGGAGCCAGCTGATTATGGACTGAAATCTCCAGAAACTGTGAGCTAAATAAACCTTTCCTTGCTTCACTTTGGGTGTCAGGTGTTGTGTCCCAGCAACCAGAGAAAAGTTACCAAAACACCTTCCTTCCTAAAGACTGTTTTAAGAGGTGCTGAATAATCAATCACTTCAAAATTTTGCTTTTCTATGACATTAACTCCACCTAAAGTTCTTTACTAGGTATTTTTCAAAATTGTACTTTCTTTAGCTTCAGGCTTTTTTGCCTTTCTCTGTATATGATAGCTAGATGGAACAATATTTAATGGCTAAGTCCAAATGGAGTAATAGGTAGGAAGACTATATCTCTGAACTGTATGCTACCAGAAAGCTGTGTCACTTTAGACAAGAGAATAATTTCACCAGGATGGTTTAGTTAAAGGCCTTTCTATCTTATCTCTCAGAGGAATCTCTAAATACATGATTCATTCAATTTTTGGACACTAGAAACTTTTGTACTTTCTTTATATGCATCATTCCTACTTTTAAAACTGGTAGATTCTTCCTTAGTCTTATATATTCCTGGTTTGCTCTGTCAAATGCAATCAATAAAATGCAGCACACATTTCTAAGATTCTGTTTTGCAAATTAGTCCCTTAGAAATACAAGTTCAGTAGTTATGTGATCAAACTTCCAAATTACATAGATGATTTTTGTATCAAATTCTTTGGCAATATATGACAGATTTCTGTCAGTACAGCTTGCTTTATCCTTTCAATGCAGTGTCTTTTGCAAAACTCGGATGCCAATAAAAGCATGTTTTAGTTGTTTTATCACTGCAAGCTAACTTTTATAATGAACAATTCCAAAATATCACTGAATTTCTCATTGTTGCCAAAAATCAAAGCAGTTCAGTTATTCCTTTCCAAAGGATGACTAAGTTACCGATCTTCTATAAAATTAAATATTTGGATAAAAGGAAACACTAATATTCGGTGCACAAGTAGAAAAGAGATAGAGGAGAGGCCTGGAAAGGACATAGAATTTCAGTTCATGATTAAAGTTGAAAATTAATCACAAGATCCCACCAAGAGACCAGAAACAGGAACTGGGTTTTATATTATGATAATTTTTGTACAAATAGGAAATGGTTTAGTGAACATGTACTGTATCTTCATGTCTGTGGACAGATCACAAATATCCATTTCTCTTTTCATCTTTTATTTCAAATATTTACATTCCCCAGTGAAATTAAGAAAAATTTCTATTAAGTTCGTCTGTCTAATCAAAACACAGACTTTCCAAGTATTCAATAATCTTTGCTATATTGTATGTGGTGTAGAAGAAATTTTTCTGGTCCTTATAATGTAAAAACTAAAGAGATAATGTACCTCTTTAAATATTGCCTACATATATCCTATATACAAGTTAATTCTTTTAAAACTAATTTATAAATGAAAAAAAGAGAGAACAAAGTGGTGCTTAGCATGTGAAATCTTTGTATCAGGAGCAAAAAAAGCAAAAATATCAGTTACTCATAATTGTGGAAGTAAGGAGAATCAAACTATTTGGATTAAAGAAATAGTTTTATTGGCAAAATAATTTCTTCAAAAACAATTTACCAAATTCCTGAACTATTTGGTACTGGTAACTCCTACCTCACACTTACCACAATAGTATTATGCTTTCTTCAGATAATTTTCAAGTTTTTTATTTTTTTTCTGCGATTTCCCCTATCTCCACTATTTCCCCTCTCTCCCCCTCTCTGTGTCTTCATTTATTGTTTTCAATCTTTCTGCCCTCCCAGCATTCAAGTTAAGAGAATAGACAATAACAACATTGATAGGGAGAAAAGACAAAGTATTTGTCAAAATCAAACACCAAATTGTGCATTTGATGTAGAGTGTGTTCTCAATAATTGTCAAATAAGTGATTTGGAGACAAATATTTCTTGAAATAATTTATTTTTAAAATTTAATCTAATGCAAGCCTGTACAGGCAACATATTGAAGAAGATTAAAGGGCAGAAAAACAGTAAATAGTTAGAACGTTGGGGCAAAATTAGTGTGAAAATACACATGGAAGGCTGAGAATCAAGAAAAAAGTTTTATTCAGCTAACTAGATGATACAGTCTGTACTCCACCATGACACACATTCACAACAGTCTTTGTTCTCCAGGAGATTTTATACCTCTCCAGTAACCATAGCAATCTTATCAACTTTCTTGGAATTTGCAAGTTCCTCAGTTACCATGGCAACCCTATCGCCTTATTTAAAAGTCTCACAGGAGTGTTACAGGACATTCCTGAACATCTAGGTCCTTAATCAACTGGGTTACAGGCAAGGGTTGTCTTGACCACTGTGTGCTAAAAGCATTTGTCTCTCTTTTTGTGGCTACTAGGCATGGAGATTCTCAGGAATTAGGGACAGAGTTCACTTAGAGTGAAGCACCAAACTAAAACAGAGTCTAAGGGACAAAATGGGGTCTCAATTGTTCCCACAAAACAACATGAAGAAAGTTCAAATTTACAATACCATAATTCAAGGTAATAGTATATATTTAGTATATTAGTATAATAGTATATAGTATATTATAATAGTATTATAGTATATTCTCAGTTTATGTAAACTGAGATTCTTTGGATGGAAAATGTTGGAAATAAGAAATAAGGTGCAGTCTAAACTTGAAAGAGAGAAAAAGATCATCAAATGCAAAAGAAAAAATACATATCTAAATTTGTACAAATGTAATAAAGTCAATTTCTGTTATAGAAAAACAGTATGGAAAATGTGAAACTTTTTTATAATAAAGAATTTGAGGGAAAAAAATACATCAAGGTAAATAATGAAAGATTGGATCAAGGAAAGAAGATAAATATACTAGTTTATTTTCTTCTATACTCCAAATACATGAGCTAAAATAAAAATAATTTTTTTAAAAAAAGAAAGAAACAG
>RJWT010010902.1:0-23746 GCA_004365215.1 Cuniculus paca | reverse complement strand
CAGATGCTTCTTCTCTCTAGAATTCCAGGGGATGAATTTGGGTCTTAGCAATGACAATTGGACTGTCCTCTCCATTAATTAATTAATCTACCTACCTACCTGTTTATTTTTATTTACTTTTACTTCATAAATCATAGTATAAGGAATCTAGACAAATTTTCTAAATATTGTGCTAGAGACTCTTTTGTTATGCAAGAAATTCTCTTACCTGAAAATTTTCTGCCTCTATTACAGAGTACACAAAACTGACATCTTAACACTCTCATATTCCTCACTGAAAAATGTGTGGCATAACTACTATCACACAAGAAATCTATTGGCAGGCATAGAGAAAATTGTTATCATTACCCTCACTGAGCTTCTAGTCTAGTGGTATAGAAAGAAATCATATAAACCCATGAGCACCTTAAAAAAATTTATGGCATGCCAAAGGAAAAATTAAAGAGTACCGTATCAGAAAACTATAGAGCAGAATGAAAATATAGAAATCACTGCAAATTTCTACAAATGCGATGGTGAGAGTTTCCTAAGATGTAAACTTTGAAGGAGAGTTGGTCAGTGGAGTATTGTTTCAGACAAAACAAATATAATTCAGAGAATGATCTGCTTAAGGAATTAAAAGGAGCCCCACATGCACAGATGAAGTTAGCTGAGCATTGGAGATTGTATAAGAATACAATCTGAACTGCAACAACATGAAGTAGACTGTCACATGGAAGAGGATAATATTATCCATCTTTCATATCAATAAGATGCCTCTCTGTGCTCTGAAAAGAAAATAGGTTGAGTGGATGGATTACGATTTTAGTGTTTTCTAAAATAGGGCTTAGCAAACTTTTTCCATAAAGGCCCAAGTAATAAATATTTTAGGGTTTATAGTACATATGGTCACCCTGATAAGTAAAATACCATTGTAACATGTAAATAGTTGTATGCAATATTACACTAATAAGTGTGGCCGTGTTCTGATAAAATTTTATTTATAAGAACAGGAAGCAGGCCTACATTTGGTATATTATAGTCAGGGGTTCACTGATTCCTGATTTAAAATTTTGAAATTCCTTTCACTAGTCCCAAAAGATCACAACTGAGATGCTAATCTTAAAATTTTATGATGTATCCCACAGGCTCATTACAGTAACTAGCACATGGTAAGTGTTCATCAAATATTTTTAAAAAGGATAATCAGTGCAGAGAGCCATGATACTTGCCTAATAATAATAAAAACTGATGGATTCATATCCTTGATTGGGTGTCACTGAGTCAACTTCCTACCCATAACAGAGCATACAGAATGGCGAACAACAAATAATACCAGAAAATTATCTTAACGGGGAAGATACTTCAAATTTTCCTGGGATTGTAATCTTCTCCAACATCCCATATTTTTTTTAACAATAGAAAGAATCTGATATGGCAGACTTTTGTCTCAAAATGTATTAGTCTCCTTTAGGTGTTACCACATAGTTAGAATCCTTTGTGTACCTCCTAGTTGATATATACAATTTAAGTAACAATGTTATTAATCTTATAATATTTTAATGCTGGATAATTGGAGTGCATGTTGTTCTTAACATCCCTTTGGAGGGATACAGAAAACACTGGTGCATTTATTATTAACAAATACAAGACATATGTTTCTGAATGCCATGACCTCACATAAAGAATGCAAGAATATTAGATAGGACTCTGAAGGTCTACCAATTTAGCAATTCTGAATTGGGGTAATTTTCATGTCAGTACATTGATTATTACCAATTTCTTAAAATAAATCACCTTTATTTTTATGATGACATGTCACTTGTGAAGGTGATAAGGCATGCTCATCTGGAATAAAGATTGGAAGAGATTCCACATGTTTAGAAAGGCTTACTCCGTGTAAACATTTCTCAATATTTATTCTTTTCTTCAACTCAGCTTAAGATGTCATCTAAAAGGCAGCACACAGTCGATAGAAACTCCTATGAATCTTCCAGCCAGACTTAACTTTGTCCTCATTATACTCCTTCAAAGAGTCCAGGGATTGTGACTCTGAATGTAGGTTTATTTGCTTCCAAGAAAAACAGCTTTACAACTATTTGTGGTAAGTTAGTGTAGAAATAATAACGTATTTTTCAAGCCTTGAAAAATGCCTCTTAAATTTTCTATTTGAATTACAAGTTAAGTGCAAATGCACAGTTGAAAATTTGGAATTACAAAAACGTAGAAAAGAAAAAAGATATAACACTTGAGTACAGACACCTAGCTTTATACCATATCACAATCATGCAGAAAGCATAACCTTGTGACCTAATTTTAAAACGTTATAGCATGGCATATATATTATGTTAATAGCTCTAAATATAATTATTGTAGTTTTATCAAAATGTGTCTTATCACTCACATACCTTTATATACATTGGTTTCCTCAAGGTTTTACCGCTATTTATGATAAATAAATAGTAAATAATCATATAAATAATAATGTTAAGAACGTTTTTGTATATATTAACTTCCTAAATGTTTCCAAAATGTAGATTATACAATAAAAAGATAAAGATGTTTAGATGTCTTTAAATCAATACATGCCTCTGTGTTACCCCGCAGATTTAATAAGCCACTTATGCAGCGCAGGACCAGAGATTACAAACTTCAGTATAATCTCACCACTACTGCAAATTGTCTTTATTTTTTTTTTCAGATAGATAGATAAATAAAAGGTATTTAATTTTAAAGTTTTCTGCTCTGTTTTTAAGTGACTTGATTTTTAGGTCTTATCATCAATAGATTTTATCCTACACATTATTAAAGTCTTGTTTGGTTTTTTTTTCTGATTAGCGTATTCATGTAGTAAAAACTCTGCTAGCTTTTCACTAATTATATACATATATACTGCAATTATATTTTCAGGTGGTCTTCATATTTTGTTTTTGAAATTTTCATCACACACAATGTTTTAAAGTATATTCAGTAATAGCTCAAACTTGCATAGTTGTTACTGTTTTTCACATGGCACTGAATTATCAGCTCATATTATTTTATGTACTTTTTGTACCTACAATCTTATTTTTATTTTTAGAAGAAGAATCTGAGGCACAGAGAAGTTCAATATCTTGCCCAAGGTCACACAGCATGTAGCAAGTGGCAGAGATGTTCTTAAACCAGAGAATCAGATTTGAGGGCCCACATTATGAATTATGTCGTTCTTTATCCTTTTTATGTTTAAATTTGAGGTATTGGCCTAGAAAATCTCAACTCACTCTACCACTGAACAATTTGTCCTTTCTTACACACCTCTCTTCACCTAACTCTCCACTTCTTTTTCTTTCTCTTTTCACCTTCACAACTGTATCCAAAAATTTAGAATTCTAGTAGGTAGCAATTCCTTTTATAAGTTTTTTGTGTAACATTATTTTGAAACTATATGTATTTATTTACATGGTGTTAAGATCAAACCTACAAGTTGGGCATGGCAGTGCATGCCTGTAATCCAAGCCCCAGGAGACCAAGGCAGGAGGATCACCATGAGTTTGAGGCCAGCATAGGCTACATAAGTGAGTCCAAAAACCAGCCTGTACTACACAGCAAGACCCTGTCTCAAAAAAACAACACAAAACAAAACCGATCAAACCTACAAAATACCGTGTACTAATTTTGGTTTTGTTTTGTTTTAATTTTGGTTTTTTTAGTGGTGCTGGGAATCAAATCCAGGGCCTTGCGCATGCTAGACAAGCACTGTGCCATTGAGCTACTCCCACACCCAAAATAAAGTACATTAGAAAGCCAAAAGTCAAACTCCTACCCTGTCTCTGCATAAAGAGAAAAATCACAAACTGTTTTTCATCTATTTTTAAATAAAGGATATATACCTATTTTTTTAATGTAAGTATGTAGGTATTGCATATGTGTATGTATTTATATAAGTTTATATTACCTGTGTGTGGTATCTATATGTTATATATCTGTATATTTATATGTCTGTGTATCTCCATATCTATGTATCTATAATATATATATATATATATATAGTGTATTTATATAGATATATAAACATTGATGCAAACACATATATTCTTGGTTAAATAGTGGTATATTATACAAAATTTTCTCAGCTTGGAAGTCTTAATATATACCAAATACCATACAATAGCAGCATACAAATACATTTTAATTATATGTTCCTAAGTTACTTCCTATGCCTACATCATATATTTAACTGATCTCCTATGAATTTAACTGGTCTCCCAGTGTACTGGGTCAATGTTTTATTATGTCTTAGTGAACATCTTTATGAATAAGTCTGTATATTTGGAATGTATCATTAGACTAAATTGTTAGAAGGGAGCTTATTGGGTCAGAGCATGCACATGTATATTTTTGCTAGATATTACTAAACTGCTTGTGTGATTTTACATTTCCATTCATAAACTAAAAATGTGTCTATGTCTTTGAAGTCTCACAAATGTGTGTTTTGTCAAATTTATGGATTTTGGAAATCAAAAATGAGAATAGAGATATTTCAGTGTACTTTTGTTTTCATTTTTTCTTACTATGAGTAAAATTGAACATATTTTCATTTGCCTAAAGCCATTTTACTTTTTAGTTTCTCTCAATTGATGCCTTTATACTTGTTGCTCATTTATCTATAGAGGTGTTTGTCCTGTTTTACGAATTTTAGAAGTTATTTCTGTGTCAAGATTACTGAATCTTTTAAAATGACTTGCAAAGAAATTGCAAAATATTTTGATACTTGTAAAAATTTACACAAAGTTTATATCCTTATAGCATATTGTGCATGATATAATTTATGTCATTATATTTCTTGTTGTCATATGCCATACATATTATATACTCTATTGCTATATATATGTGTGAGTACATATATATATATCTATATAAATCAAGCTTTCATCCATTAAATCTGGATTATTTTTTAGATTTTTTTAAATTTTAAAAACAAACAAAAACAGGATAAGAATGACACAGAATTTAAAAAGAAATAGGAAATTAACCCTAATGAATACATTGCATATTGTTATCTTGAAAGCAGTTGGTCAGTTTACAAGATTTATGCACTAAAGATGTTTAAACAAAACTTGCTATTAAGTAAATTATCCCACCTCATAGATTATAAAACAACTAAGAAATATTTTTTTTCAGTATATGAAAGGTTGTATTTTCATATTGAAATTCCTGGTTCATTTTTTTCTGATATATAATGTGACAAACTAATTTTTAGTTTTAATATGGTTATTAATATATTCCATTACCATTTATTATAAAGTCATCTTTCTCCTTTGGTACAAACTTCCATGATATAGCATATTATATTTTTATATGCAAATGTGTCTAATTAACAATGACTTTTTACAGTGAATTGTGATTTTTTTAACCAAAGAAACCTGAGCTACTTTTGCTCTTTGTTGTTGCAAGTATGCTTTACAACTATTTGTGTTTTCAGAAAAAAAACACAGAATTTTTTATAGTCACATTATATTTGTATGTTAACTGACAGATAATATATTTTTAATGATGTAGAATCTTCCAAGAACACCGTATGTTTTCTATTTGTTCAATTCTACTTTTATGTCCTTCAAGAGTATGTTATAATTTTCCTTATGTAATTTTCCATATCCTTCTTAATTTTATTTTTTCTATTGTATAAGAGGGTATCTTCTGTTTAACATATTATCTAGGTGGATTCGTTTGTAAGTTCAAAGATTCTTGCTTTTGTGTGTGGATATTAGAAGTTGAAAATGTATTTAATTTCATTTTTTATACAAATTCCATGGATTACTTTCAGCTTTCCAGATAATTTCAGACATTCCATGGATTACTTTCAACTTTCCAGATAATTAATCATTTCATCATCAAATAAAATGTTTTATCTCTTTAGTTTCAACCTTTATAGCTTGATTAGTTCTTGTAAAATTTATTACTACAGACTCCACCACAATGATGAATACTTGAGTTTAATGTATACCTTTATTGTTTCCCCAACTTTAGTGAGAAAACCCTTTGTGCTTCACTATTTAAAATGATTCAGAATTTGAGGCTCAGGCACATATATAATTTATCCTGTTAAGAAAATAGCTACAAATTATTTTTTATTGGGTATAGTTTTTTAACATGGATAGTTTTTCCTCAGTATTTTTTAGTCATTTTTTCATGTTCCAAGAAAATTGTGTTGAAATTATTGATAAATATATATATGTACATACACATATATATGGGGAAAGATATGTTTTCTGTCTGGAAACACATTATACACTTCAATGGAGTTTTGTGGGGTTTTAAGCATAAACTAGGTTTCTTTGTTTTACTCAACTAGTGAACATCAAGGCTGCAGGTCTGTATCCGGTGCACAACAGGTACTTGAAAATTTTTTGATATTAGAAAAAAATAATAAATATCTATGTGTATTTCTTTTTATATTTCTATAAGCATTTACATTGTAGTCTACCTTCAATGAGATATTTTTGTTATGCTTTCACATTGTTTTATATATGTAAATGCACATAAACTCTTGCTTTTTAACACACCTGTTATTGTAATAGAATTCACATATCATAAAAGTTATTGTGCAGTAATGAGCACTATTGAAATTTGCAACATTTTACTCACCCTGAGAGAAAAACTCACACTCATTGCCAACCACTCCCCATCAGCCCCCACCTCATGCAAATCACTAATCTACTTTTCTTGTATTATACACCTGCTGAAGACATTTTATACCAATGAAATGATACAGCTATGATCTTTTGTATTGGGTCCTTGCCCATAGCAAACTCGTTTTCAAGGTTCATCTAAATTGCAACATGTATCAGTATTTCATTCCTTTTTATTGTCAAGTAGTATTCCATTTTATGGATATATTAAGTTGACTTATTCACTCATAAATCAACGGAAATTTGGGATGCTTTCGAATTTTGACTCTAATGAATAATACTGTTAAGAATACAGACGTGCAATGTTTTGTTTTATATATGTTTTCACTTTTAGGGTGTAGCATGCCTAAGAGTGGAACTGCTGGATCATATGGTAAATATATTTGACACTCTGACGAGCTGTCAAATGGTTTTTAAAGTGGTTGTATCATTTTACATTCTTACCAAAAGTACTTAAGGGGTCCCGTTCTTCTTTAGTATACCATCTTAGTTGGGATGGAATGGTATCTCACTGTGGTTGGAGTGTGCATTTCCCTAATGGTTAATGGCATTGAACATCTTCTCATATATTGTTATTTGACCATTTGTTTAACATTTCTAAAGACATACCTATTCAAAATCCTTTGCACTTCAACCTAAATGCCCATCAAACTAGGGAATGGACAAAATCCTTTGCACTTCAAAAAACATACTTGTTTTCCTTTTCTATTACAGAGTTGTCAGTTTTTTGATACATTCTGGACACCAATTGACATATGGTTTGCAAATATTTCCTCTTTTTTGTGGGTTGTACTTCATTATCTTCAGAGTATCATTTATAACACAAAATTTTTTATGAACTCCACTCATCCATTTTTTTCTTTCATTCTTGTGTTTTGGTGTCATATCTAAGACAGATTTTCCTAATCTGAAGTCAAGAAGTTTATGACATTTTCTTCTAAGGGTTTTGAGAGTTTTCTAAATTTATGATCCACTTTTGATGCAATTTTTGTATCTATGTTAAGGAAGGGATCCAATTTCATTCTTTTACATTTAATACCCCATTCTATCCTGATCCTTAGTTACAAAGATTATTCTTTTCCTCACTTCATTATCCTGGCACCCTTGTCAGTTAACTTGAATAATAAGAGTTCATTTCTGAACCACAAATCCTGTTGTTTTAATGTATGTGTCTATTAGTACGGCAATACTCATTTACCAATTCTGTGAAAAAATTCAAATAAGAATATTTGAGTACATTATTATTCTCTTTCTCAAGATTATTTTGTCTCTTCTGGATTCCTTGTATTTCTATTAGCTGTTACTTTTTAATGTGCAATTTGAAACCAACCAATATTCCAAATTCTGATATATTTGCTCCACTAGAAGTTTTCGCTGTTTCATTTGGTCTTATCAAGAAATCAATTATGAACTTTTCCTCCTCTCTACTCTCTAACAAGTCTGATTTTCCCCTTTCATTTTTATGACCAAAATATCAGATCAATGTTAAATGATAGTTGTGATTGCATGAATCTTTGTAACATTCTTGACTTCAATGAGAATTATTTTAAAGGCTTACTGCTAATTATGATGATGGCTATAAATTTTAGATAAGGTTCTTGATCAAACTCTTCCTAGTTCATTAATATCTTTTGATTAGGAATGAATATCTGGTTTTCTCAAATTTCAGAGTCTTGATTTCCTTAACTGTGAAAATAGAAAATTGAGACTAGATTGAAACACAGAAAGCAGCTGAACAAAAGTGAGCTTTTGGATTATAGACAATTATTGTTATCTAGTTTTTCTAAGCTGCTTTGGAATATTGGACCTGTTCACTAGTATTTTCAAGACTGAATTCTTCATTGCTTAAAAACTGATCAATCATACTTAGCTTGTAGTGTTTTTGAAATTAGAGCTAACACATGTAAACAATGAAACTGAGGTAAATTTTTGTTAGTCACATAGTCCATCATCAAAACAAGTTGACTGTTTCACATAGATTTATAGATATTTTAGGATTGGGAGAGATATCTGTGGGCAACTTTCAATTTTAGACAAAATACATCTCTACTCACTTTGTGTTTTCAAAGTGATATGCTCATTTATCTTGCTAGTTCATACCTTTTTGCATATGCATCTATGAGTTCAGTGACCTGTGTACCTACCTCATATATCTCATTAAGCTGATGTATCCTTGAATCAAGCATTACGTGATACTTAAATCAGTGTTTGATTCCCATTAAGCACAAAAGAATGAAAAAGTAGCTCTTTAGTTGAGTGGAGAAAAGAATGAACAAACCTGTAAACTAGTTAACAAATTTAATCAATTACTTTCTTACTTTTCTCATACAATTCAATTCATAAGATTTAAACATAAAGAAAAAAATGAATGTGTAGTCATGTAAATAGATACTCAAGGAATCATATTTCCCAGCAAGATATGACTCTAACTCCACTTGTATCATTTCTAAGCACTTCATTATTAATTAATTAGTTTATCAAGGTCAAGCTGATTATGCTATACTTGGAAAGGTGTACAAAGATTAAAACCATATTTGTGTACATGTACACGTATATAACTATATATACATATATATATATATATATATATATAAAACTGCAGATGTCAAGTATGTGTTTTTGACAAATATGTACTTATTTTTAAGCGAAATATACAATTTTTCTCCTGGAATTTATAGCTCACCGACCTATCTAGAACAAGTAGTTCATGGAGGCCACAGTGCAGGGAATTCTTTAATTGTCATAGTAGAAACAATGACTGGAGACCCAATGTTCATTTTCCTTTTTTCCCCCAGACACCTAAGTGCCCTCAAATCCCACTACAGTTTATCCTAAGACATGTTAGTCAGTGTGTTTACAGAAGTTCTAATTAATTCTTTGTAATTGCATAGTATTTTCTGCCTCTGTTTTTCACCGCTGTCCCAGCCTTAGAAACAAGATGTTCCACCTCTGGAGACAGCCTTGGTTAAAGCCTATTAATAAATAATTAAGTTTGGAGGCTCCTGCCGTGGTGAGTCATGACTGGAGGTCACGTGGGAGCTGTCTCCATGGCAACTCACCAACAAGGACTGTGTTGCTCTATTTTTCCCTGGGTGTATGTGGCAAGGTGGGGGCAAAAGCACAAATTAAAATGGGATTTGATTTTTTTTTGTATTTTTTAAATTTTCTTTTGAAAAACTCTGCAGTTGCATTTAGAATTGTTGGAAAGTTATGTTTATGGCAGAGGAAATATGATTAGCCTTTGGATGCGGAACTTTCCATATCTCTTCCCCACCCCCAGCTCGTCTTTTCTGTATCTGCCTTTGGCTCTACCCAGCCCTTTCAGACTAAATGAACCATCCTTCCCAGGCAGTCCTTACGAGGTAGCTCGTTATGCTTCCCAACTGGATCCTGCCTGACAGTTTCTACTCTTTCTCTCCCCCTCTCCTTTTAATTGGCTGTGTAGGGTCACGTAACATTATACAGAATGGAGAGCACATGAATTTGGGGAAATGACAGATCTGAATTCCACCCCCAGTCTCTTCTCTTGCTCTAGAGGTGAAATTTAGGAAAGTTATTAGAACTCGTTCTACTATTTCCTTAACCATTATGATGGTTAATTTTGATTGTCAATTTGATTGGACTAAAAATACACCTAGCAACTTAGTGAAACACACTTCTGGGTGAGTCTGTGAGGGTGTTTCCCTAATGTAGGTGGCATCAACAAATATGGTAGGTGGCCAGATGGAAAGAAAGCAAAAAGAGGAACTCCTCCAGCACAGTACCCTGGGTGCCTCTCTCTGTGTCTCTCTGTCTCTGTCTCTCTCTGTCTCTCTCTCTCCCTCTCTCTCCCTCTCTCTCTGCTTCCTAGATGGTAAGAACAGCTTTCTTCAGCCACACCCTTCTGTCATGTTTTTGCCTTGCACAGGGCCTAGAAACAATAGAGTCAGCTGTTCATGGACTGAAATCATGAGTGAAAATGAATCGTTCTTCTAAGTTGCTTTTTCAGGGATTTTGTCACAGAGACAAAAAACTAGCATACCCATCAAATGGAAATAATAATTCCCTTATAGGGTTGCAGTGACTTTCAAAGAAGTAGAATAAAGTAGGTGTTAAGAGCACAGATTTTCACATCGAAATTTTTGAATTTGAAATTTTTTAGTGTTTTACTCACTTTTCCTTTTAGGGAAAGATATTTAATTTCTCTATGTCTTTAAGTCTCAGTTTTTGTATCTCGAAAATGGATCATCATCTGCTCTGCAGATTTACCTGGAATATTAATTTACAGATTGTGTGTGAAAGCTTTTGACAGTTGAGTACTTAATATGTGTGAACTACAATTATTGAAGATTGTAGAATAGAGTGTAACAGGTGTGTAAAAAATAAAGCTATTATTTTATGATCACTTGTTTTCAGCAATGGTAACTTGATGTAATAATCAAACAATGCCTCCTGCATAAGTGAAGAATCAGCTAGATGGATACAATGTATCCAAAGTCTCCCAACTCTTGTGTCCTTGTCTGGACTGGTATGTCTTTCTGCCTCAAATAGAGCCTTTGACTTTCCAGACCAGATCTCTTCCCAGGCTCTTCCTCTGCAGAAATATGGCCAAGGCCTACATTATCCCTGCCTGGAGGTCATCTGTTCTGTTATATTTTGCATTCTCCTTTCTCCTGTGCACTGTTCTTTGTCCCAGAAGTTAACACTGGCAGATCAAATCTCTCAAGTTTACCCTCAGATAGCTTCTAGTTGTATGAGGAATGAGAAGAACTCAACAGGAACTGCACAATTATAAATTAGAAGCAAATAGGGCTAGGCTGAAATGCAGGTGATCCCTTAGACTCTCCTTTTGTACTCTCATGTCCAAAACTACAGCAACTCAGTTGATACTGAACAACTAAAGACACGGATCTCTCAATGATGAAGTTATATATCCCTTTACAAAGAAACAGATCTTCAGGAAATACCAGAGAATAGTGAAAAAGAATGGAAAAATGAAAGAAGAAAGCTATAATTATCAATTAGGTCTTGCGACCATCTATGCATGTATGAACTAGAGCAACTACAAATTTTGCATTATTTAATTTTGTTTTTCAATTTCTCCTCTTGCCTTGAATAAAGAAGCCCAGAAATGGCCACGATTGCAATTTAAGTTCCATGATTGCAATTTAAGTGTTATTTAAGAAAGTTACTAAGACTGACTGAGATGGTCTTGTGACATTTTTGTATCTGATTGGATATTTTCTCTCCCTTCTTTTGGGGCTAAATACTTCTTCACTGAATGAAAATCAAGAACAGATGAGATTCAAAAGAGTAGACTGTCTTGACTCTTCTCAATTTAATCCACTTACCTACATACTGGGTACTATTCCTTTTTTTCTGTCCTGCTCTGTTCCCCAGGAATCTGACTCTTGAAGACTCCTATGTTAAAAGCTTCAGGTTGGGTTTAATCAATGGGAGGTAGCAGCAGGAGACTAGAAGGTTAAAGAAGAGACAGGAGTGAGGGAAGAGAGCCTGTGATAACTTTGCTCTATTTCTTTTAAATTTCACTGTCTGTGGCAGATGCTATTTCTTTTCATACCTAGCTTCTGCTAGATCACCCTGCTGTGCTGTGTCTTAAGATATTTTACCATCCTTTTTTGCCCCATTGTGGGTTGACAGTTTCTATGCGAGTCATGTCTTCACTGAAATACTTTCATTTGAACAGAATTCTTTTTCTTACTAGTGCTGCAACTCACATGATACCCAACATTGAACCTATTTCTGGATCTTGTTCATAAGTCAATGCCTTCCATCTCTGCACATGAGAGGATCTCCACAAAGGTTTGTTGCAGTAGAGGAGATCTTGGAATTAGAGTTACTTGGGATTATATAGAAGGAACTTATCCAGGACATGAACATAATTTAGAACCACTATGACTTTCCTTTGCTAGTAATATCTGTAGATAGGTATTCAAATCTTTCCTCCCTTTCAATATCACCAGTCACAACCATATTTAAACAATCAAACATATTCAGAATGGTTCATCACTGTCCAGAAGTATCCAAATTTTCTTCCACAAATTGATTTGACATCTGTAGTTATAATAGTAGATAATGGCTAATGGTGCCTTAGGAAGCAGATTTCCAGGTGACTCTGGAGTGAGACATAATTGCCTATGGATTTTGAAAAATTTCTAAATCAGAAATATTAGAAGGAATGACTCTGGGTCCACTGCAATCACTGGGGCCTAGCAATAAGAAATGCCACCCTAGAACCCCTCAGTTCCATTCTATAAGGACTACAGCAGCCTCCTGGCAGGCAAATTCTTTGCAGGATGTTCTTCCTCACTCCTTCTTTGAGATATGAGTTTTGTAGCCACAGTTAATAGTCTGTTCTGCCCTTGAGACATCGCTTCCATCTTATTTGTGTCATATTAATGTCTATAAATCCTGCAGGATAGGACAACTCAAATAAATAGTAAACTGCCATAAGATTCCTGGTTTTTTTCTTCTTTCAATCTCCAAGAATATTTCATTTCCTGCTTTGGGAAGCAACCCCTTGTCTCTTCCTGCCATCTGGACTTTTTATTTTATCACTTCAGTCATAGAAACTTATCAAGTCCCTGTGTTCTCTGCCAGGCAGAGGTTTAACCCAAGTGATCCATTTCTTTATTCCACATGTCTGCAGTCCTGTCTAATGCATTCTCCTGTCTTGGCATTGTCTGTGATTTCTAGGTTCTTCTATTGGCTTTCCATCCTTATTAGTCACTGTGTATTTTATAAACAGCTTGACTGATGGGTTTCACTTAAAGTAATGTGGTTTCACCTCAAATGAATGCTTAGAAGCAGCAGATGAAATTTTATTTCTCTGAGAGCGATGGATGTAAATTAGATTAATTGTCTCACTAACTCTGGGAACATCCGGGGATCTCATTTCCTGGCTGAGTTGTTGGAGCTTTGGCGTCAACTTTTGGCAGATAATGTGGCTGGAACCAGCCATTCATCACCAGTAATGACACTGAAAACACATCAGGTTGAAAATTTTGACAAGTACTTTGGGCTCTGCTTTCGAGTAAAGCAAATTCCAGTAACCCAGCACCTTTGCCCCCTTACTTTCTTTCCCACTCCAGAAAAGTTTCCATGTGTGAGCAAAAGGGATACAAGGGGTTCTTTCTTCTACTATTACTCCAGGAAAGAAGGAAGAGTATGTAACTACAGAGCTTGCTCCTGGAAATCTACTATTTCAAGGAAAAAAATCTCATGCCAGACCATCAGTTTTTAGTGTGCCAAATTCAATCGCAGAGAGTCACATGATGGTTTTGTGATTTAAAAACAGAACAAACAAATGACCACATAATTATAACTAATTTTCATAGAAGCAATATTTATAATAACCTCAAATTGGAAACATCTATATTTCCACCTACAGGTGAATGGATAAACTGTGCTTACGTCTAGATAAAGAATGAACTATTGATGCAACATGAATGAATCCTAAAGTAATTATTCTAGGTGCAAGGAGGCAGATGAAAAAGGGTACAAGTTCTATGATCCATTTATATAAAATCCTAGAAAATGCAAATAATTTGATCTAGTCAGAAAGTAGACTGGTGATTGCCTGAGAATGTATGGAAAGGTATGGAAATGCAAATGAAAGTGATGACCAAAGGACACAAGCAAACTTTTCAGTTTGATAGATTCATTACCTGAACTGTGATGGCTTCATGGCTGTGTATACATGTCAAAATTTAGCATGCAGTACACTCTTTTTTATTGTAGTACTGCAGGTCAAACCCAGAGATGCCCTACCACTGAACTACCTTATCAGAATTGTTTGTTTGTATACAGAGTCTCACTAAATTGTCCAGATGAGACTCGAACTTGGGATCCTCCTGCCTCAGTCTCCCAAAGTGCTGGGATTATAGGCATGCTATACTACTATGGTGCCTGTCTTCATATTGTTTGTACACTTTAAAGAAATTTAGTTAATTGTCAATTATGTCTCAAAAGAATTTTTAAAGGTAAGGATTTCGATTCAAACTATCTAGATTAAAATATTGGCTCTAATACTCTCAAACTTTGTTAAGTTCAAAATTTCCCGAACATCTTTATGACTCTATTTCCTCAACTGTGAAAGAAAAATGAAGCTAACCTAGTTTATCAAGGTTTGTGTCACATTTGTTGATCATATGGTTCCACTGGAGAGATGTGCCTAATAAGTATGATATCAGTTGTTTCCATATTTGTTATTCATCTGGCATTTTACAAATGTCTTCTCATTTAACCCCTCAAATGATCCAGTGAAACGTTTATGCTTCTCACACAGAGATAGGACTATGCCTCATACTATGTGGCTCATGACAAAACTGTAACTACTTTTCGGTCCTATGTGACTAAATATTTCACATTGTCTCTCCAGTATGTCCCAAGTACAGTCCAAGGCCCAGACCAATCCTCTGAATGCACTCTACAGCTTTGATATTTGCTTAGGGAAATGAAAAGGCAAAAGTGGATTGATGAGGCTGTTAGTCAGCATTCTGCATTGTGGGAGTTGTGAACTTCTGAGTGGTGTTGACCACAGACTTCCTGTTCTTAGCATTGGTACCTGTAATAAGCTTGGCAGATTTACCCAGATAACTACATAGCATGCAAAAGATGTTTGTGTCACCCTTCCTTCCATCTTTCCTTCCTTGCTTCCTGTCTGTCTACCTGGCTTCCTTCCTTCAATAAATGGGATAAAAGTGAATAGAGTTAATATGAGGCAAGCACGTGCAAGGACTAGAGAGTATGGTAATAAGATTGGGGGCATTTTACATGCAACAATCTATAGACCATCAACCTGCTCTCTGTATTTACCTGTCATAGTCCTGCTCACAGGAAGCAGGTAACATGTTTAGAATGGAAAGAGTACTGTAAGGAAGGTGGAAAGAAGGTGGTTAGCTAGAGGCTGGTCTGTATTCTGCTAATTTTCCCAATTTGAACAATTACTACATTTCCGAGTCTCAGAATTTTCTGTAAAAAGCAATAATAATTATAATATGGGTGATACCTTCTAGTTTCATATAGTGTGTTTCCATGGCTTGATGTTTCTATTTCCTATAAAAAGGCAAGAATTAATGTGTTCATAAAGGAAATAGAAGTTCAGATAGGTTAAATATTGACATATAAAGCTGGTAAGTGGTCAAACAGCAATTAAAATCCAGCATACAAGGTCACCTACCTCACAGAACCAATGTGAGGGAATGAAGAAAACATCAGAGAACACTCTCTAAGCTTCAGATCACATGTAAGACTAAGATTTGGAGAGTCACTCATCAAAGTACATCATGGAGACCACCAGTTCAGGAGTTGGAATTTGTAATGTCTGGTTCAAACTCAGCCAATAGGCAGCATGCTTCTGATTAGCAGTGTAACACTTACGTGACTTAGTTTCTGTATTTATAGAATAAACCATTTCTTCCCTAAGTTATTACTGATGTGACTTTTCTAAAGACACAAACCTTTTCCCTCTGGTCCCTTAAACTGCTCCTATCTCATAAAGTTTAGTAGATTCCTTTATAGAAACAAAATTTAAAAAAAAATGAGGGTGGAGGGGAGGTGGGAGTACTCAGAGAAAGGGTCTCAGAAGCCATCAGACCCATATAATAGCTCATGATATTTCAAGGCTTCATTTTCCCTTTTTTATGCTGAATAACTGTAATTACTATGAGCACTCTTCACAAGTCTTATTTTCCAGAGCTTTAATCATTGCCATCGCTTTGTTCTACACATTCTCAAACTCCCCAAAGTGAACTTTTTGTTAAAAGAGGAACAAAATACCTTGTAGAACAATCTGGTGAGGATGGTTTGCCTACTCCAAGGTCAAATGCAGGTTTTGTCTACAGGATATTGGAAAGGTGGGCTGAGATGACAATCTAGGTAATATGATTCCAACATGTACACAAACCACATTTCAAACCAGACTTTTTGTAGCCTAAGTTACTAAATTTTCCCATTTATCTACACTATTGAAATAATGTAGACAGCTTACCAAACAGGCCTCTATTCAGTGTTCTTTGTCCTTTGAGTTTCGAGCATAGGGAGGAGGCTCTTCGCTTCCTAAATGTACTCAAAAGCATTTGAATGCACTCAGAATACTATCACTTCAGTTTCATCTCAAGAATGGTGTCCACAGAGTATGATCCACAGCACAAATCCAGCCTTCCACCTGATCCTATGAGTTCAGTTTCCTTGGCGCATGCTCACTGGTTTATTTTTGCACTCTAATGGCAGAGTTGAACAGTTGCAATGAAGATCATGTGGCCTGCAAGGCCCACAATACTTACTAATTGCTCTTTTACAAGAAAAGTTTGGCAAGACATCCCTAAGCAGTTAGGGTAATCATTCTGATGTTCAACTTTAATGCAAACTTAAAACTATTAAAGAATTTGCAAAATACAGTTGGGTTTATTCCTTACTTTATTGCTTAGTCCAGAATAAATTTTAAAAAACCAAGCAGAGGGAGTGATCTCCAGATGCATAGCTAAATCATCTTTAACAAAAAAAGGATCTCCTAAGACTTCTACTATAAAGCTATGTATTTACTAAGTGTTGTTTCTTCCACATTTCTAAATTCTCACCAAAACTCTTAAATAGAAATGTAACAAGAAATGTTATCATCCTTATTCACCTTTTACAAATGTGACTGAGACTTACAAAGAGTGAATGACAGCTGACAGCATTCCAATAGCTTTCAATAAAGGGGGCCTTTTGCACTAAAGGGCTTTAACATACTAGCCCATTCAATCCTCAGAAGAACCTTCTGTAGCAAGAAATGATTGTGCCCATTAAGAAGATGAGGCAATGGAGGATGTAAATAAAAGAGCTGCTGAAGACTTAACATTTAAAAATTAAAACAGTAGTACTAAGCTAACAAGCCAAGCACTAGCTTCATGATTTGTTTGGTTTGTTTTGTTTTTAAATCAGAAGTTTTATGATACTTATTTTTCTCATATGCATATGGAGTTAAGGTGACACAGAATTTGGGGCAACATCTGAGACATTATTGAGTACCCCTTAGGTTCCCATCTGGAGTGCTGATCTGAACAAAAAATAAACATCATTGGGTAGTGCACAAAGGTCTTCTCCAGCTGCATGAGTTGTTAAATACCTGCTCTCAAACTCCTCTGAAGGGGCAAGGAAGATAACTTCATACATTCAGAGTTATAGAGACGATTGAACAATAGCTTTAACAGTAGACAGCTGATATTGGACTACATGACCCAATAGAGGAGAACCTGGCTGCTCTAAGCTATTTCTCTATTGTTGCTCACCACCTGCACAGCCTTGCAGCATGCACAGTGAGCACAGTTGTTTGCTCTGGAGAAGCCACTTCCTAGACCCTGTGTCTCATTGTCTCAGATTCACCTTGAAAGACTGACCAACAGGCTGGAGAATACTTTATCCTTTGAGGTCATGATCATGTGCCTGGCAAAACATAAAATTACCATTATTACCAGATCATATTTGACATAGTTGCACATGTCTTACAGCCAATAGGCTAAGCAAGGTTAATAAAACTTGAGACAAAATATTATAAGGTTGTAGAAAAGAATAGAATAAGAAAGTCATTTCATATTTTAAAAATGGTTTGTATAGAAAAAGAATAAATCGCCAGGCATGGTGGCTCACGCCTGTAATCCCAACACTTGGGAGGCTGAGACAGGAGGATCATTGTGAGTTCAAGACCAGCCTGGGCTACAAAGTGAGTTCAAGGCCAGCTCGAATGGCATGGTGAGACCCTGTATCAAAAACACAAGGGCCGGGGATCTAGCTCAGCGGCCTAAGCGCCTGCCTGGCAAGTGCAAGTCCGCAAGTTCAGTCCCTGGTGCCGCAAAAAAAAGAAAAAAGAAAGAAAAAGAATAAATCAAGGTTTATTATGACCATCTAATGATAGACAATCTTGGAAGGGTCAGTATGAAAGGCAAAAAACTAAACACCATTAGATTAAAATACATACCTGACTTTTATTTTTTTAGCAAGCTATTTTCATATAATTGATAATGTAGAAATTAATCTCTTCAAATCCTGAAGGAAGCATAGAATCCCCTGGTTGGATTGAGATGGAGAAGGTAGATGACCCCTCTCCCCCCCCCAAATTTTTTTTTGTCTTTAAGACAAGAGAAAGCAATAATACAGAAAGTTGACATGTAAGGAGTTAAAAACTGCAATTAGAACAAAGTTCATAGCTAAGACAAAGAACCATTTGAGAGAAATACTACAAAATCACCATCAACTTCAGGTGACTTAATATCAGTAAAAAGCCAAAACAATAATATTAATAATGCTCCTGCTGAAGCCTTATCAGTGGTACAGTTTTTAGCCTCAGGGAATGCAATGAGGAGTGTTACTTCATGCCCCTTTTGGGAAAAGAAAACAATTGTGGCTTTTCCATCTCTATTTTCCTAAATGTGCCCTAGTTCTTATTTTAGAATCTGAATATTTTTCTAATGGCTTATTTCTCCAAGAATACACTACTTGTATTTTTCCAAACTATACTTTTCTTCTTCCTATTTCATCATCATGCTTCTAAAAACTTCAGGTTCACTCTCCTAACCAAATCAGCATCCTTGTCAAATTTAATTAATGCACTGTGTGCTTCTCCTTTCACATCATTAGAAAAGATGCTGAATAAGACAGGGTCCATAGCCATCTTTCCAAATGACTGTCATTTATGGTATCTTTTCTTTTCTTGTAGCCAGTCAACTCTGAGCTTCTGCAATTGCTCAGCTCCAAGCCTATTTAAATGCCCCAATAGGCTATCATTTGCAAAATGCTTTCTGTAATGTGTTAATAAAGTCAAGACTGAGGACACTGACTGTATTTATTTGTCCTCTTACTTGCTAATTAAAGCCAATAATGAAGTTGGAATTTGTCTGGAAGGATTTTCTTCATTGTTAGTATAACTATAGTTAGGTTTATGTTTTTTGTTCTTCTCAATTATATGTTTACTCAGACACACAGACACACACACACATTTCCTGTAAGATGCACAGTTTCAAAATTGCTGTGAAGATAATTAAGTTTAACCTTAAACCTTTTGATTACAGATCATATTCTAGAAGAATCATCCCGAAGTCTAGTGACTAATGTCTTACTTCTGTATTTCCAAGGGTAGTCAAAAGAACCCTTGGAGTGTTTGCCAGAGATTGGCTCTAGTTTAGGAGTTTGGGGGCTTGCATAGGAGTTGAGGATTCTTACAGAATTCTAGTCAAAGTGCTAAGAATAATCCAAAGCCTACTGTGAAAAACAGATTTAAATAGACCTGAGTGGGGTAGTACTTCCATGACTGAGTAGGCAGCAAAAGGGAGGAATGATTCTGAGATATGAACTGAAAAAAATTCAAGTACCTTGAAATTGGACAATGAAGAAATTCAGATACAGAAAGGCAAATGGAATGAATTAAAACAGATATCCAAGAAATTGGAAATTCCATCAAAAGCTGGTAAAATTGCTTGAATGAAACTGAAGATAAACTTTCAGACCATGAAGACAGAACTGTGGCTAGTAATTGAGAAAGGAAAGAACTCTCAAAAATAGCAAGGGATCAAGAAATAAAAATTCAACAGCTGCAGGATGATAAAAAGAAGAACAATATAAGACTGATAGGTGTCAATGAAAAAAGCAGGAGTCAACACAAATGACATAAAAAGACTATTTGCAGAAATAATAGCAGAAAATTTCCCAAACATGAGGACAAAGCCTCACATAAGGATAAGTGAGGCATATAACACTCCAGTTAGCCATAATCATAATAAATCTACACCCAGACATATAATAATCAAGATTCAAAAAGTGCAGCACAATAACAGAATATTAAAAGCTGTTAGAGAAAAAAAAAAAAAACCAGCTCATCTATAAAGGAAAACCCATCAGAAACTTGGCAGACTTCTGAACACAAACCCTCAAGTCAAGAAGAGCTTGGAGTGAAGTAGTTCAAGTCCTGAAAGAAAACAACTTCCGACCCACATTGATGTACCCTGAAAAACTATCTTTCAAAATTAATGGAGAAATAAGATACTTTCATGATAAAGAACAGCTGAAGAAATTCATGATTACCAAACCAACACTACAAAGAGTACCAAAAGGTTCTAGACAGATAAAAATGACCACAATTCCAAGAAGAACAATAGAAAGAAACCACAAGCAAAAAGCAGGGAACCAACAGTAGAAAAATAACATGGCAAAGATAAGCCAATATGTATCAGTTATAACCATTAATGTAAATGACCTCAATTCACCAATTGTCTTGGTTACTTTTTTTTCTCATTGTTGAGACAAAATACCTGCTGCCCAAAGTGAAGGAAGGAGAGGTTTATTTCTTACAGTTTTGAGGGTTTCAGTCCATACTTAGCTGATTCCAAGGCAAGGTGGTGTGGCTGAGGGGGCAGCCTTTCATCGTGGCTGCAAGCGGCAAGAGCGAACCATGCAAAAGAAGGAAACCCCGCCTCCTTCTCAACCTTACATTGTATGTTGGTTCCACCCCTAGGTAGGTACAGAACTCACACCGCCAATCCCAGCACTAGACAAGGAATCAATCACAAATTCTAGATTCAGCTGCTTCCATGACTACATGAAGCTTGCGGGGGGGGGCACTAGTTATAAACCAGAAGACCAATCAAAAGAAATAGACTGGTAGAATGGATTAAGATACAAGATGCAGCAATATGGTATATACAATAAACACATTTAACTCAGAAAGAAATTCATACACTAAAAGTCAAAGGATGGAAAACAATATTCCATGCAACAGGAATCCAGAAAAAAGCAGGGGCAGCTATGTGGTTTGCAGACAATGTGAACTTCAAACTAAGAATGATCAAAAGAAATAATAATTTAAAAAAAGGTCACTACATACTTGTTAGGGGAAAAATTCAAGAGAAAGAGATAACAATCATAAATAATATGTATATCAAATAAGGGAACATGCAGCTATATAAGAAAAATATTAATAGACATGAAAAATCAAATACACAATAGCACAGTTATAACAGGGGACCATAATCCCCCATTCTCACAAACAGATAGATCAAATAGACAAAAAATAAACAAAGAAATAACAGAACTGAACCAAACCTGTGAACAAATGGACTAAAAGACCAGGAAAGTATTGAGGGAGGATTTTGAATGATTTCCATGGACTCTGGTACAGACATCACATTGTGAGAGATCCTAAACTATCAGCAGTTGAGGATTGCTTGAGAATTTAAAGAGTAGATAAAGACCACCAGCCATTATCATCATCTTCCCCAGCTCAGTAGATAAAAACTGAATAAGACCACCAGCCATTATCATCATCTTCCCCAGCCCAGTAGATAAAAACTGAATATCTCTAATTTCAGATACTTTGAATCTATGATGCAAAAGAGGAATGCATCAGTAGAAACTATACTTCCAATTTTGAATTTTTATCTTTCTCCAGGCTAATACATGAAGTTTAATACTCTCTGTCAATTCTAGAGAGTAATGAGCAATGAGTTCCCAATCAGTCACACAACAAAGACAGTAAAGGAACAATACACTGGAGTAATATGGCAAACTTTTTAGGGCTTTCAGTAATGACAAATAGTCTGCCACAGCATGTGTACCATAGGTTTGTCACCACTGCTCTAGAGTATAATGTGTTAAGATTTAATATTCAATATCTTAGGGGTATTTGTTGTGTTTTTGAATACAACGTTTTCAACTCACATTGGTTTTTTGGGACATAACCACTTGATGGGTAGAGAAACACGTATTTGTCATACAATGTAAGAATTTAGAATAAGAGCAGATCTTGAGATAATTAATGTCTTCTTTAGGTTCTAATCCTTCCATATTTCATAAGAGTTCCTTCTGCATTCATAGTGGATATGATGCAGATGGAGGACATAACATCTGGGATGCTCAGAAAAGTTCGACAAAACTGAAGAACTAAGAGGTCCTAGTCGGTAGAGCACATTGAGTAAGAAAGCTGTCAATGACTGGAGACTGGATGGACTGTCATAAGACTGAAGTCCAGGAACCCAAGAAGGACTGTTGTATGAACCCAGGAGACTATCAAAAGTGTCCTGAACTGAGTGATGTTAAGGAAAACATGGTCACTTCCAAAAGAGTTAGGTGTACTAGACATGGAGGATGAGAGAAGAGAAAAGGCTAAATGTTCTGCTGGGCAGTAGGAGCTAGTGCTGCTGGTCACTAGGTAGGAAACATGTGGAAAAAGTAGGTTTGGAGAAGAGGTGAATAAATTGGATGGTAAGTGGAATATTAACTACCAGACTGAGTTTTATCTTTTTGCAGTCATTTATTTATTAGTCTTCAAATATTAATCTCATGAGATCTGCACACTGAATCTTGGGCAGTAAAGTTTAAATGAATATATTCAGGTGGGTGAGCATAGTGCCAGATTAAAAATTCAGGCAGCCTGAGTTTAGAGCATGGTTTGAGTTGAGTTAGCAGCATGCCTATGTGGAGAGCCTTCAAAACATGAATCTCAGGAGCAAGTTCTAGACTAGTGAGGTGAATGTTCTCAGTCCTGTATTTAGTCTCCTAAGTATCCATTCAAGGAAATCAGATGTTTTGTTACTGGATTTTATGCAACATTTAGCTAAGGTGTAGTTTAGTGGTAGACCATTATTAGAGACATTTTTCATAGCGCCAGTTATCAGGGATCCTTGCATTGAGTCCCCAGTCTCCTGCAAGGTGCTTTGGTGCACAGTGAGAGAAAGAGACAAAATATGGTGCAGCAGGGATCTGGCATGGCCAGCTGTTTTCAGGGAACCAGAGGATGCAAGACACCCAGACCCTTGGTATTTATTCATTACATCTGAGTCAAGGTCAATGGATGAAATGCAGAAGTTGTTTCTGGGAACAGTCATGATGATTAAGGTGGGCTAGTAAGAAGAACAAAGCATTCGTGTAAGGACAAGGATGAGACAAGGAGGCATTAAGAAAATGGTAGCTTCCACAGGTATCTTATCCTCTCTTCAGCAGGTCTTATCTTGCCCTGTGAGCACCACAGCAGTTCTTAGCCTTAGAGCTTCCAGCTGTGACCAGAAAAGAGTAGGCATTTCTGCTTTTCAATCCAGCTCAAAGGGCAGGACAAGAACAAGTCCTCTACA
>RJWT010010901.1:8345-23892 GCA_004365215.1 Cuniculus paca | reverse complement strand
ATAAGGGGCTTAAGCAGCCTTGGGCTGCAGCTGTGCAATGAACAGGAAATCAACACTCCCCTGACTTGATCCCAGCAGCACAAAAGAGGAGAGAACAGGGGCAGGGAATCAGCTAATAGCTCTCTCCCTGCACAGCTCCCAGGATCATGAGAGGAGAAGATTAAATAAAATGGAACACAGTAGGATGTACAAGGGCCAGAAAGGGCTAACGGTACATAGGACTGGGAGCAGCCTTGGCTTTTCTCGGAGGCTGCCATGGAAACTTCAAGAATAACACAGGGACAAACAGGTTAAAGAGATATCAGTGGGCCCCTGAGGGACACACAGAAACCCGCTGGCTGAGGATTCTGGCACCAGTTCCCCCATCCAGAGGCCAAGATCAGTCCTGCACCCAGCACCAACCCTTAATGCAGACTTGTGCAGGGAGGGGGGAATTTGGGCTCTGACTTGAACACTACCACAGAACGGAGGACATTAGGGGAATTTTATGGGTGTTGCTCTGTTTGTTGCCTTTTATGTCTTTTTTTAAAATGTGATTGGTTTTTACTTTTATTGCTTATTTAGGTTTTTTCATCTATTTTCTATCTTTACTCAACAATCTTTCTTAACTTTTCAGTTTTCTCCTGTGAGTTAACATTGTCTCTAGTCTTTCTGGGTCACTTCAATATTTTTGTTTTCTCCTTCATTCTTTGTCCCCTGTCCTCTTCTCTAGTTTCCCAAAGCTTGGGTTGTCATTCTTTGTCCTTCATCCTTGCTTCTACAATATTTCTCTTCATTTATCTGTTTTTTTCACTGTCCCTCTTAGATCACCTCCCCCAACACACATACATAGGATAAAATCACCCTACTCACAGCAAACGAGTTTCTGATACATGTTGAATTTTTATACCTAACTATAGATCTTGCTATTATGGTTAAAAGCACCAAATTAATAGTTAAAACAGTTTTTCAATTTCTGTTCTGTGCTTGTGCTATTGTTATTTCTAATTATACTACTTTAGTCAAAGAGTCATACCTGTTGTGCTCAGTACCTCTCCCTTGTATGACAACTCTGTGATTGTCTGGAGTCATAATTGCCCTTGTAGTCCAGTACCAAAGGACTGTGGCAGTTCTTCAGGCCAGTAACAAAAATCTGAGCCAAACAGCAACTTCTACTCCCTAATAAATTGAGTAGGTAATTTATTTATGTCTCTAGGAACAGACACAAAGGTCAAGAGCCATATGCAGACAGGTAGAATAGATCAAGAAACAAGATTCAACAACAGTCTCCATAAAAAGACACTTTGAACTTAAAAAGAAATTCATAGACTGAAAGTCAAAGGATGAGAAACAATATTCATGCAACAGGAGCCCAAAAAGCAAGGGTAGCTTTTCTATTTATGAAAAAAGTGAACTTCAAGCCAAGACTGATCAAAAGAGACAAAAAAGATCATTACATAT
The DNA here is from genome assembly GCA_004365215.1 of Cuniculus paca. Lineage (NCBI taxonomy): Eukaryota > Metazoa > Chordata > Mammalia > Rodentia > Cuniculidae > Cuniculus > Cuniculus paca. The sequence goes on along the minus strand of RJWT010010901.1, from coordinate 22,452 downwards.
GTGTTGAGGGAAAACTCCAAAAAGAAGAAATAACAATCATAAATACATATGCATGAAATACAGACACACCCAACTACATAAAACAAATATTGAAGGACATGAAAAATCAAATAAACACAAACACTATTGTAACAAGGGTCATTAATACCCCACTGTCACAAATACACAGAACAACTAGACAAAAACATCAACAAATAATTTATCAGAAATGAATCAAACCTGTGAAAAAATGTACTTACTAGATGTCTACAGAGCATTCTACCCTGTAGCATCAGAATACACATTCTACTCAGATGTGCATGGGATATTTTCCAAAATAGACCACATACTACCTCATGGAACATGCTTAAGTAAATCCAAAGAAAATGAAATTATCCCATGCCTATTTTCTGACCATAATGCAATGAAATTGGAAATCAATAGCAAAAGTAACCACAAAAACTACATAAACATGCAGAAATTAAATACCATTGTCCTGAACAACCAATGAGTCACAGATGTAATTAAAGAAGACATTAGATAGTTTCTTAATTAAATGGTAATACCAATACAACATATAAGAACTTACAAGAAGTAATGGAAGCAGTCCTGAGAGGGAAATTTATAGAAGTGAATTTTCGTATCTGAAAAGCTGAGCAAATTCAAATAAACAACTTAATGTTGAACCTCAGACTTCTAGAAAAAGCAAGCCCAAAGCTCATACGAGAAAGGAAATTATAAAGATTAGAAAGATCAGTTGCAGAAATTAATGTAACTGAGACTAAGAAAGCAATACAAAGAATTAATCAAAGAGTTGGTTCTTTGAAATTTTAAATAAAATTGATAAACCCTTAGCTAACCTTACAAAAAAAGGAAAGAAAACACTCAAATCTATGCAATTAAGATCGAAAAGAGTGACACCACAACAGCGCCTACAGAAATTCAGAAGAATGTCAATAACTGCTTCGAGAAACTGTACGCAAATAAGATGGCAAACACAGAACAAATGGATAGATTCCTAGGTACATATGAATTACCAAAGCTGAATCAAGAAGCTATAAAAATTCTAAATAATCCAATATCAGTAAATGAAATTAAAGATGTAATTTAAACCTATCAAAAGAACAATGCCCAGTTCCTGATAGATTCATTGCTGAATTCCATAAAAAATTTAGAGAAGATTTAATACTACTGTTTCTCAAACTCTTTAATGGAATTGAAAGGATAGCAATACTCCCAAAGTCATTCCTGGAAGAAACCCATATCCTTATACCAAAACCAAAGGATCCACTAAAAAAGAAAAATACAAGCCAATCTCCCTAATGAACAAGGACTCAAAAATCCTCAGTAAGATATTGGCAAACAGAATGCAGCAAATCATAAAGAAGATTATACATCATGACCAAGGAGGATTCATTCCAGTGATGCAGGGATGGTTCAACATATGCAATTCAATAAATGTAATATACTACATTAACAAAGCCAAGGAAAAATCACATGGTAACTTCAATAGATGCAAAAAAAGCATTTGACAAAGTCCAACACTGATTCATAATAATTAAAAAACCTACTCAGAAAATTGGAATAGATGGTCTTTATTTTAATCTGATAAAAGCCATTTAGAACAAATCAGCAGCCAACATCATACTAAATGGTCAAGAACTGAAAGTTCTTGTTATAAAATTAAGAATAAGACAAGGATGTTCACTATTACCACTCTTATTCAATATAGTTCTGGAGACATTAGCCATAGCAATTAGAAAACAGAAATAAAAGAAAGAAATATATAAAAGGAAAAAGATAAATTATAACAATTTGCATATGACAGGATACTCTACATACAAGATCCTAAAAAATCCCATGAAAGACTTTTAGATTTAGTAATCAGTCGCAAATTCAACACTGAAATATCAAGAGCTTTCTCTGTGCACAAATAACACTCACTGAGAGAGAAATTAGGGAAACCACATTGTTCACAATAGCATCCAAAACAGTCAAATACATGGGAATCAATCTAACAAAGGAAGTAAAAGATCTTTACACTGAAAACTATGCTACTCTGTGAAAGGAGATTGAAGAGGAAATAATAAAATGGAAATATATCCCTTGCTCATGGGTAGGAAAAACCACTATAGTGAAAATGGCCATACTCCCAAATTGTTATACAGATATAATGCAATCTTGATCAAAATAATAACATCTCACAGAATCAGAGAAAATAAACCTAAAATCTATTTGGTACCAGAAGAAACATAATCTAGCAAAATCATTTCTGCACAACAAAAGCAAGGCAGGAGGCAAAACAATCCTTGACTTTAAATTATATACAAAGCTACTGTAATTAAAGACAGTGTAGTATTGGGGAAAAAAATACAGACCCAAGGATCAATTAGAAGATGCAGAAAGATTTCCGACACTCTCAGGTACCTTATCTTCAACAAAGGGTCAAATACCTTCACTGGAAGAAAAATAGCCTCTTTAATAAATGATGCTGGAAAAACTGACTTTTCCTATGCTGAAGACTAAAACTACAGCCATGTCTCCTAGTATGCTCTAAACTAAAGGAAAAATTGATCAAACATCTAAATATAAAGATAGAAACATTAAATATTCTGGGAGAGAGTAGGTGGAACTGTTGAAGAAATAGATGTAGGGAAAATTTTATGAACAAAAACTCAAATCACACAGGAAATACTGTATTGCAAAGAATCAGCAACTGAGATTTCATATTAAAAAACTTTTGCACAGCCAAAGAAACTATGAGTAGAATGAAGAGACAATCTACAGAGTGGGAAGAATCATTTGCTACCCTTTCATTAGACAAAGGACTAATATCTAAAATATATAAAGAACTTCAAAACCATACCTCCCAAATTTAAGGACTCAACCCAAAAATGATCACCTGAAATGAATAGATACTTTTCAGATGAAGAAGTAGAAATGACAAATATATATATGAAAAAAATAGTCAGCATCACTAGTCATTCAAGAAATACAAAGTAAAACAACTTTGATATTCCATCTCATTCCAGAAATGATGACTATCTTCCAGAAAGCAACCAATAAGAAATGCTGGAGAGGCTTTTGATGAGAATGTCAACTGGCACAGCCACTGTAGGAATCAGTGTGGAGAGTCCTCAAAAACAGGAAAAACTAGGGTTGCATTTGACCCAGCTGTTTTCCTTCTTGGTTTCTTCCTGAAAGAATTAAAAGTATCATACTGAAAGGTTCCTGCCCTAGTATAAATTACTAGACATCATGGCAGTGGTCTAACGTAGCAGAAGGCCAAAGCAAAAATGACACTTACCCTGATGACCACTTCCTCCTCCTTCTCCTCAGCCCTGATTACAAATTTCTCTTTCCTTTCCTGTTCCTACAAAGAGAATTTCAATCAGTTCCTCACATGTCATCAATGCTTGCCCCAAGCACCACTTCCAGTCAGAGGTCACATAACCTTCAGCCCCCTCTGCATATGGCAGAGGAGAATGCCTAACCCCATGTGTTGTGTGTACCTCTCCACATCCTCAGTAAAGGCCTCTTTTTCTTTTTTCTGCTTCTTTATTGCACCAGAAAACCCTAACACATACAAGAGCGATATATGCACACCCATGTTTACAGTAGCATAGTTTGTAATAGTTAATTATTGGAAACAGTACACATACCCATCAACCAATGAGTGGATCAAGATATATTTTTGTATACAATACAGCACTACTCGGCTATAAAGAAAGGATAAGCTTGAGACATTTTGAGGTAAATGAATATAACTTCAGACCACACTCGTAAGTGAAATAAATGGGACACACATGAGTAAATATCTCATTGTTTCTCAGTGTGAGAAACCAATAGTGTAAATAAGGACCAAAATATATAATAGACACTGTGAAATAGGAAGAAAATGTCTAAATGTTAAGAGGAACTAGGGAGTGAGGGAAAGGAAAAAGAAGGAAAGGAAAATTAAATAATGAGAAAACAAGGAAAACATGGAAAGAAAGCTTTTGTGAATAAGGAGAGAAAGAGATGTTGAAGGGAAAGTACAGGGATAGAAAAAAAAAAAGAAGAATCAAAATATATCGTATACAGGTACAAATTCCCTATGATGAATGTGGTTATTGTGCATGCCCAAAATGTATCAGTAAAATTAATTATGTAAAAATAAATAAATACATGAAACTATTTCAAGTAAAATTTTTTCTTTTTAAAGCTTACTGATTTTTAGCTCAAGGCACAACTGTCTGCTTGGCAAGGGCAGGTTATAAGTTTGAATCCCAGAAACCCCACCAAAAGAAAAAATTACTGATTTTTATGATATATGTTTTAAATATTGTAATACATAAGTGTTTAAATTGATACTAATGGAACTATTAATCAAGTTGAAAAAAATGTTAAATACATCATTCTATAGCATTTAATTTTTTAATTTGATGGTTTTACTAATGACTTCAAAATTTTATTTTTATTAGTACATGTATTCAATACATAATGAATACATTACCCATTTCTCCAGGTGCATAATTTATGTACCTATTTCCATTTCTAAAAAACATGATAGAGTACTTAATAAAAGACTTGAATAAAATTGGAATTGATAAAAAAATATGCAGAGAAAGGAAGATTAAAAATACAGAATATGTAAATTTTCTTATTTTTAATGAAACTTTTAGTCATATATTTCTTCAAAAGGATGAAAGTATCAAAAAAATCTACCAAATTTTGTTTTCCAGTTGATGTATTTAAATAACGCTGTAGATTTTTAAAATGCAGTTATTTACAATTAGCATCTAGGTAAATTATTATACAAATTTAGATGTCAAGATGCAAATATTTGTATTTGAGGGGATACACAGACTTTACACATACTTTGGAGTTTAATCAAGCAGATCCTTGTGATGGCCAGTTCTTTAGAAGATACTAATATTACAAAATCAAGAGTGCATAGTTTAAAAGAGCAAAAGAGTCAGATATCAGAACAGAAAACAGTGTGGGCAAAACAAAAATATTTATGTTGACCAAAGATACTTTAACATTAGTGGAAGTAGAAGAGAGACTAAACAATTAAGTGCAAACTTAATTCAATTTATTCATAAGTAATTTGATAGAAGAGATTCAGGAAAAAAAAGTGTGCCAGAGTTAAATTAAATTCAGTGTTACTTCATATTAACTGTCCAAACTGGGCCCAGTTACAAAACATAAATGAGACCTGGTTTTCTCAGATGAAATGAGAATCTGTTCCTACAGATTCATATCATCACTCATTACATATTAGATTTGATGAATATTTATTAAATTAATAAAAAATCAAATAATTAGGAATACAGTCCACCTTTTGTTGCTTCCTGTTGGAGGTATGCATATTTTTGCTTGCACCCCAATTAAAGAATCTTAATTAGGGATTGTTTGTGTGAGCACTTGCAAATCTATGTGGACTCTACTGAGCATCTGGTCATTGGATTAATGCCCAGAAAAAAATATGGAATATTTATCATTTCACATACCTGAACTCTTTGCTTTGCATAGAAAGGGAATGGACTGATATTTTAACAGAGCATCATATATATGAAGCAATAATATTAGTTTTTCTGATATTTAAATACTTCATACATGAGTTTAAAGTTTATGAAATGGACATTTAATTTGCCATAAGGAAATCTCATTATTTTTTGCCCACCAGGAGTGAAAACCAATGATAGGGTTGTATACTACGATTGTATCTCCTTGCTTTTCATACCTTTAACTATTCGACTGTATGATAGCTAGCATCAAAGGAAAATTTATGTTTTATTATCAGACAAAACTTCTAAATATATTGAAATATGTGTGTCACATAGTAACTGAGCACCTGCATAATCAAAGCTCTGATGTGTACAAGTATACTATTTGCGGCACTGGGGATTGAACTCACAACCTGGCACTTGCCAGGCAGGCACTTACACCACTGAACTAAATCCCTGGCCCTTGATTTTTTGAGACAGGGTCTTACTATGCCATTCAGACTGGCCTTGAGCTCACTTTGTAGCCCAGGCTGGTCTTGAACTCACAATGATCCTCCTGCATCAGCCTCCTGAGTGCTGGGGTTACAGGCATGAGCCACCAGGCCTGGTCAAGGATACTATTTGAAAACAAAGAAATTATCCTGTTTTTACATACTCAAAATAACTGTAATTTAATTTGAGTAACAAAGTACCTTTACAAACATTAGAAGATAACATTTATCAATAGTTGGAAGGCTAAAGCAGGATAAATCCAATCTTGAGATCAGCTTAGGAATTTAGCAAAACTTTACTTCAAAAATGAAATTTTATAAAGGTGTTGGACATGTAGCTCAGTGGGACAGTACTTGCCTATCATACACAAGGATCTGGGTTCATCCTCAGCACTGAAACAATAAAATAAAATTTTTGTTGTAAAAATTTTGATATACAAAATACTATGAATTCGCAATAAAAATAATATTTACTATAATCCTTTAATAGTTAATAAAATCTAATTATATTTATAAAATCACTTGAAATCACTAAACTTTTTACAATTATTTATGAAAAGGTTTCATTTGTTATGAAAATTTTGCAAAATTCCTTGAAATAATGGATTCAAAGTTAGGTAAAATTACTCAACAGCAGCTTTATTAAGAGATCTTAGCATGGGAAGTTATTCAATACACTTTTTAAAATTATCCACAGAAACATAAAATTTTAGCATAATTAATACCTTACCATGTAATATTGGATATGTGTCCATATGCATTAGGTTCAACATTTATTTTTTCGAATATTTGTCATTCTTTGTAGTGAAAACTTTTAATTGATTTCTTCTAGGTTTTTTTAATGTGTAGTCCATAATTGTTATCTATAGGTACTGTACTCTATAATGTACCCCAAGCAACTGTAACGCACCTGCCCTACTGTCCCCTTTAGTAGATACCATTTCCCCTCTCAACTTCTGGGAAATAAAAGGTTTTTTTAGATAGGTGTCATATGCAGTATAAGTAATATTGTATGCTACTTGTTCTGTGTCTGACTTATGTCATTTAACATAATGAATTCTGTTTCTGTCCATCTTGTCGCAAATGACAGAATTTTGTTTTTAGTATTGCATTGTAGACATGTACCACATTTTTAAATCCATTCATCAGTTGATGGACATTTTATTTATTCCCATTTCCTAGCTATTGTGAATAATGCTACTGTAAAAAGAGGAGTGCAAGGATTTCTTCAACATACTGATTTTACTTCCTTTGAATATACACACATTAGTTAAGTTACTGAATTGTATGTTGACTTTATGTTTAATTTTTTGAGAAACTACTATATTGTTTTCTGTAATTGCTGTACAAATTTACATTTCCACCTTGTGTAACAGTTTCCCTTTCCCCACATCCTCACCAGCCCTTGTTATTTTCAGTCTTTTTAAAGTATTAGCCACTTTTGCTGTGGTATGGTGTGACTATTGCTGTTTTCCTTTGCTTTTCCCTGATGACTAGTATACTGTGAACATTTTTATATGCCTACTAAGCATTTGTACACCTTTCTTTGAGAACTACTTGTTTAGATCTTTACCCATCTTTAAGTTCATGTTGAGTTTTTTGTGGTTCTGTTCTGTTCCGTTCGGCTTGGTCCAGTCCGGTTTGGTTCGGTTTGTTTTGTTTTGTTGCTACTGAGTTTTGGGAATACCTTATATATTGTGCATATCAACTCCTTCTCAGATGTACAGCTTGAAGTATTTTTCAATTTTTTAGGTTGATTTCTACTTTTTGAGGGTCATGTTTCCTCTCCTAAAAAAATTTTTTTAAATGTAATCCCATTTGTGTATTTTTGCTTTTGTATCCTGTGTTTAGGTTATCTTGTCAAAAAAAATAAACCTTGCCCATCTGGAAGGGAAGAACTTTCCCTATGTTTTCTACTGCTTTCACAGTTTCAGGTCTTACATTTAAATCTATGAACCGTTTTGAGATTTGTTAACTGGTGAGAAATAGGAATCTGGTTTCATTTATCTAATATTCTAGCTAAGATTTGTTAAAGAGAATTGCCCCTTTTTTCTTTGCAACTTTGCTGAAAAATCTTTTTGCTATGGACGTGTGGGCTTTCTTCTATGCTTTCTCATCTATTGCATTGGTCTGTGTTTCTATGCCAGTATAATTTGACTGATGCAGTTTTTCTGTAGGTTTTGAAGTCAAATTACATAATATCTACTACCTTGTTTTCCTTGCTCTTAATATCTTTAACTATTTGAGATTTTGTGGATCCATGCAAATTTTAGAACGTCTTTTCTAATTTTATGAAGAATGCCACTGGCATTTTGATAGGAATTTTAATGAATCTGTAAGTCAATTTGGGTATTATGGACATTTTAAGAGTTTTTTCCAATTTATAAATACAGGATGTCTTCCCATTATATTGTGACATCTTCAATTTATAATTTTTTTTTTTGTGGTAGAGGGGACTGAACCAAGGGCCACCACACTGAGCTATATCCACCGCATAATACACTACAAAACTGTTTTCTGAGGGTATGACAGGGTAGTAAACACAAGATTTTTGTCCTAGCACTTAGTGCTGGACTTGTGAAACCTAATAATAGTCAGATCCTAGCCATCAAGCCTGCCTCTGGAGGGAGCCTCTGTAGCAGCTCCCATCGTAGGGTAAGACAGGTGCCCTCAGTCTATCATAATCCTTATTCCATTTCCAACACAGGGTTCGCCGACCTTTGTGAGCTGTGACAAAACTTGATAACTCTTCATTTAAAGAATTTAAAAGTATTATATATTCAATTTGGACAAATTCTGAGAGGCTGAAAAATTAATAGTTAAAAAAATGCCATTCACAATAAAAGATAACATGAGTAATCATGAGAATAGGCAGTTTAATGATGGTTATTATCCTCTTAATCCTGTAATTGATCAAGAGAAAGTTCCCTGTAAAAACAATAAGATAGCAAAGATGCTTTTATTCTGCATTACTAACATTAATTTTTCAATTTTTTTCTTTTATAATAAACATAATATTGGAAAAATCATTCTTAAATAATAATGCTATGCTATCTGCCTAACAAATTGTTACACTATGCTGCATAGACAAATCTTTGCAATAGAGTTGCAAACAGATTTAACTGCTCCAGTGAATGGCTTCTGGACAGGAATCATGGACATTGCTTTTAAATCTTTTATAATGTTCTTTTTCTTTTCCTTTTTTTTTGGGGGGGGGTTGGCTCTTACAACTAGAGTTTGGTCATTCTTTTCTTAAAACGCTGTTCCCTTTATTAACTCAAACATTACTATCAGATGTCACCTATACTACTTAACCATATATCATGATGCCCATTAAACTCTGTGCCTATGAATGTATAGAAATAATACTAAATAATGTTGGTCACAGAGCCGCAGTGCACCCATGCATCAGGATAAGCAATAAAATGTTTTACTGACTCTAGATGTGGTACTTGAAGACACGGTTACTAAAGGTCCCTTGTGCCCTTTTTCAGAGAGCATATCAAATTATTTCATTGAATGCTGTTCTCATGTAAACTACAAAGTACAAGACATAACTAAACTATCCTGCCTTTCACTAATGTATCACCCAGAGAGCAATATTTGAGTTTAAGAATATTTTAAGACTATAATAGTCTTATAATAGCGTCCTTCTGTCTTTCTCAAGGAGTGACACAGCTGGGCACAAAACATAACTGAAAATACAAGATGACTGCTATAAACTATTAGAGTACAATTATTTGGTTTATGTCATGAGGCTTTCCAGTAAGTTCCTGTTACAGGGTAGTAAAGAGCACAATATCACTAAGAATAACCAATAAGCTGATAAATACGTCCTATCTTTTTAAAAAATTTTTAAATAGATACATATTTGCAATACATGTAGTTTACATTCATTTTGGAATATATACAATATATATCATTCCTCATATTAGAGAAAATGTAATATTTAAGTTTCTCCGTCTCATTTATTTTGCTTACCCTTACAGTCTCAAGAACCATCTAGCTTTCTACACTGTCTTTCTCTCTGCTTTGTCTTCTTCTCTTTTTGTAAATGGTCAAAGTGATGTCTACTTTTCAGCAGAGGTTCAAGAATAATACTCTAAAAAATGAAGCTTTCAGAAACCCTGAGATGGAGCATAAATGAGAAATAGGTATGTATTCCTTTAAACCACCAAAATGCTGAAGGTGTTTGTACTACAGAATGGCCTGCGCTGTCCTAACCAACATGTTTACATGAAATTATATGAAAACATTTTAAAGTAATGAAATTTTTATATCAGAACCGTTTTTCTTACTGCTGCTGTATCTTTATGATAAGCTTATTGAGCTGGAATGGCTTTACCATAAACCACATTTTAGACATTTGTGAAAAAATATCACTTTAGATCTTCAGTATATAACACAAATGACTAATTTTATTTGCTTCTTCATTATTATTTTTAGAATATGCTTTAAATAATACATACATTCATCATGGGGAGTTGGTACATGTACATTAAGTAACTTAATTATTTTATGTCCCCATCTGATTCCCCTATCTTCTTTTTTCCACTCACTGATCCCTTTTCCATTTGGAAAAGATCTCACTATTTCCTGTTACCTATCTTTATTTTGCTTTATAGTTTATGTGTACTATGAGATTATCACCAGAAAACAATGAGATGTTTAAACCCCTGTGTCTGATTTATTTCACTTATCAATATAGTCTCAAGATTCATTCATTTTCCTACAGTTGACTCTAATATAGCCTTATTTGTGGCACAGAAGTACTCAGTTGTTTACAGATACATTTCGTATATCCATTCATCTGTCGATGGACGTATAAACTGCCATCAAGATTTAGTTATTATGAGTTGTGTTAATAAAAAACATAGGAATTCATATGAAATTTAAATACGATATCTTTATCTCTTAGATGAAGATACATTGAAGGGGATAACCTTGGTTGAATGGAATGTTTCTCATTTAGATTTTGAGAAATCTCAATATTAATACTTCTAGTGGCTATATCAGTTTACATTCTCACCGAAAATATACAAGGGTTTCTTTTTTTCCAAGAGCTCACCAGTATTTGTTATTATTGGATTTCTTGATGGTAGCCATTTTTTTCTGGAATAAGATGGAATCTCAGTTTTGTTTTAATTTGCTCTTACTTAAAAGCTAGTGATGTTGAATAGTTTTCCATGTATTTTACGGTCATTTGTACTTCTTCTGAGAAATGTTAATTCGTTTGCTCATTTTTTGGTGGTTTTTTTTTTATTTTGGGAGTTTCTTTATATATTTACATATTTGTCCTTTATCTGAGGTGTATATGGCAAATTTTTTTCCCATTTAGTAGGTTATCTTTTTAATCTGTTGGCTGTTTCTTTTGCTCTAATTTGATATAATCCCATCTGTTGATTCTTGATATTATTTCTTGTGCAAGTGCAGTTTTGTTAATAAAGTCATTGACGATGCCTTTGCCTTCAAGAGTTTTACCAGCTTTATTTTCTAGCAGATAAAGTATTTGTATCTTAGCATTTAGTCTTTGATCCATTTTTGATGACAATATACATATGTGCCTTGATTCAATTGTTTGCATATGTATAGTCATTTTTCCCAGCACCATTTGCTAAAAAGAAATACCTTTCTTACAGTGTATGTGTTTGAACTTCATCAAAAATTAAAGTAGAATGTATCTGGTTTGTTTCTGCATCCTTTATTCTGTTCTATTGATACACAAGTAGGTGTATGTGCCAATACTATGCTGTTTTTATTACAACAGCTTTGTAACAGTGATGTTTCCTGCTTTGCTCTATTTATTGATTCTTTACATTATTTATAAATCTCATTAATTTCTACTGAATCCTTTATAATTTCCTTCCACTATTATCTTTGGATTTAGACTGTTCTTCTTCTTCTAAGGCTTTGAAGTTATTAGGTTTTTTATTTGGGTTTGCTCTATTTTGCTGATATGAGAATTTACAGCTGAAACTTCCTTCTTAGGACTACTTTCATTGTGTCCCATGTGTTCAGGTATGTAGTAGTGAAATTATTTAGTTTTAAGAACTAATTTCTCACTTGATTTTTTTCTATGACCTATTAATTATCAGTATGCATTGTTAATCTCTATGCATTTGTATAATTTCTGTGGTTTCTTTTGCATTGATTTCTACTTTTGTTCAATTGACTTAGTGATGTGCATGGTTTTATTTGATTCTTCTGTATCTCCTTCAGAATGCTTTATAGGGTAGTATGTGGACTATTTTGGAGAAAGCTCCATGTTCTGCTGAAACCCTAATTTATTTATTGCTAATAGCAATAAAAACCCTAATTTATTTGTTTCTAATAGCAATAAAATCAGCAATCATAACTGAGTCAAAGACAAACTGAATATTGACATACCAGGTAAAACTATTAGTGTACCTCCACAGCAAAAAGATCTATAATTATAATATATACACAAAAAAGCAAATCTTAATTTAGAGTAAATATTCACTAAGTGCAAGAACTGTGATACTATAAATAATAGGAAATAAGCCAACAATAATAGCATAAGATTAACTAAACATCCAAAATTTTAAAAAAGCTTAGTAGTAATACCAATGATGATAATGTGAGAAACAGGATGAACAAAGCAGTAAAATTTTCAAATTACAGAAAAGGAACATAGGAAAAGAGAAAAATTGAATTAAGAATCATGTTCAGTAGTAAAAGAAACTTTACAGAAATAGATAAAAGTAATAGAAAACAACAAATGACAAAGAATAAAAAAGAAAAAAAGATCAAATAAAGAGCAAAAAGAAAAAAAAGAAAAAGTAAAATTATAAGGGAAAAAGAGAACAGAAAAGAGAAAAAAAGATAAACCTTACCCCAAAGAAATGAGAAAAAATGGTTTAAAAAATGCCTCTGTGATTTTGAATGAGTGACTCCTTTCTATGGTACACAACATTACAATGAACCAAAAAGGGAGGAGGGATAGTTGTTCACTATTAAGACTTATTTTGTTTCCACACCCATGTTTTTTGTGTGGCTGCTGAATTCTTTCTCATCTTTCTCACCAGTTGTCATCAGTTATTTGTTTCCACCCTAAGGTTATAGCCATTTCAGCAGATCCCAGATTCCACATTTTTCTTGGCACTCCAAATCATGTTTTCTTCCATGTAACTTTATACCTTGTGGGTTTCTGAGTGCCATTCCTGCTCCAGAGGTCCCTCTGTCCATCCATCCCAGACTGTGGCAGATGTCCGAGCTAAGCCATTTCCTTGCTCATATTTCTAGATAGGGAATGGAAACAGACCACTGAGTTCTGTGCTGAATGTAGACAGGAAGAAGGACATTCAAGGAGACACTGAGCTTAATGACAGAGCATTTAGATTCACCCACCCCCAAAAGCCACAATGAGTGGTCTGGCTTCTCTCCACACAGGACAGGGCCTTTATGTACTTTCGAGCTTTAAACTTCTCATTGGACTAAATGTCTAGCCCATCTTTTCCCCATGGCTGTCTCTTGTGGTCATCTCTCACGCAGTGACTAGTAGGGTCACATCAGAAACTGAAATGCAGTTGTTCTATGGCTCAATATTAAACAATTAACCCCTTACTAAAATGGAACCTGATTAAACTCTTAAATGTGGCAGGTGCTAGACATTTTCCAACTTTAACCTGATACATGGAAAGGGTCTCCCTTTCATAGTAAACGCTCGAACTGTTTTGCCATTTACAGTAGCCCTGAGCTTTTGTTAGGGTTGGCACTGCTGTCCCAGTTTATTGTTTTTCCCTGGAGCTGCTGACCCTCTCAGGGCTTATGTTGTGTCAGTAGAGAGATATCCCCATTCCTGGGAGCTGGGTCAGCTTTCCAGACTTCTCCATTCTTTTCTCCATATTGTGCTCTATTTCTCTAGTTTCTCAGTCATTTACAGTTTTCCTATGAGCTCCCTTCTGATTCCCAGAGATGTACTTCTCTTTTTCTTTTCACCAAGTTGCTATTTTCCAAGTGCCTTGATTCCAAATCACAGAAAGCCTGTTTTATTACTGCCAGTCTCTACTCAACCATTTTAATCCCCTAATATGAATTTTATATGTACTAGTAAATCTAGAGGAAATATGGTTGAATATTTGAATAATGAATTGGTAAGGACTTACTAAACATACAGTTAAAAAT
>RJWT010010900.1:0-23753 GCA_004365215.1 Cuniculus paca | reverse complement strand
CAATTTCAGAATATATCCCCATTGTTAAGTGATACAGGACTGTATTCAACTGGACTAAAGTATATAGTATAATTTAATTTCCTCTTTAGTATCTCACAAGAACATTTTATACATTTAGTATATGAAAAATTTCAGAAAATTTATTCGTATTAGTTCAGCTTTTAATATTTTGAAATTGGTATCTAAAATTTTAATTTCCAACTATCATTAATATAAAGAAATACAGTTCAATGTTCCATATTGACCTTTTCCTTTATTGTCTTGGTAAATGGCAGATAAGCTGATTTTTGTAGCTTAGGATTTTTACATACCTTATCTTGTCACCTAAAAAATTCAAAAATTGCTTTCTCTTGAAAGTTTGCTATTTCTCTTGCACTTTTTTGTGGCTTACAGTACTCAGTGCAACGTTTAGTAGAAACACTAAGAGCATATATACTTAGTTTGCTTATGATCTTAGGATGATAACATTCACTTTTTAACATTAATGTTGGTTGTTGATTTTCTATAGATGTATTTTTATAGGTTAAAGAAATTCTCTACTATTCCTAGTTTGAAGAAAGCTTTTCTCATAAATGGATATTGAACTTTTCAAATATTTTCCTGAATTTACTGAGCTGATCGTATGCTTTTCTCTTTTTAGTTAATGTAGTAACATGTAATGGTTTATTGTTTAAAATAAACCTAACCTTTCTTTATAGAGATAAATTTCACTGATCATAGTGCAATAATTCTTTTATATATTGCTGCAATTTGATATTTTATTGAGAAATACTACTATGCTTATGCGATAATAATATTTGATTTCATGTCAGTGAGACTACTATTCAATAAGTGTTTTATTTAATGCCTATATAATGCACTTTTTTCTCTCTACTTTCTAGAAATTTATGTAGAATTGGTATTATTTTTCCTATGTTTTGTAGAACTAATTAGTAAAGATAAAAGAGCCCATAGACCTTCTCTTTCTAGAATTCCAATCACATGCATTTTAGATTATGATAATTTTCCCATTAGTCACCAATATTGTGTTCATCACTTTTAAAGTTTTCTTCTGTGCACCTCTTTTTTGACAGTTTCTATTATTATATTTTCATCTCATGCAGTAATTTTTATCCTAAATATTATACTTTCCTGTCTAGTGGCTCCATTTTCTTCTGTATTGTACTTTCCATTTGTTTTCTCAAATATTTATATTTACTTTAAATTTAGGAAAATTGTTCAGACTTGTAACAGCTGTTTTAAGATCCTTTTCTGACATTCCATTTTTGCTGTCATTTAGATATGACATATTTTTCCCAGGAGGGGTAATATTCTCCCACTTTTTGGTAAAACTAACACTTTCAAGTTAGTAACTTTTCATTGGTTGAGTGCCAGAGTTGCACAAACTACATTACTGAATACATGGATTCTGCTTTCAAAATGTGTTTGACTTTGTTCTGAGAGGCAGGTAAAGTAGTTACAACTCATGTTTATCATTTTGAGACTAGTTCACTTAGCCTTTGTTGGAGCAAGTTTGGAATATCCTAAACTCTAAATCTAATTTAGTCTTAAAAGGAAATGTGACAGTTCTAGGTATCTGTCATGTACCCTGAGTGATCGGGGAGGACCCTAGATCCTGGCTCGTTGAGAGGTCTAATATTATTTCAGCAAGCCCATGCTTCTTGATGAGAATTGTGGACTGTTAAACTTATAGCTACCCTGCCAGTCTTTGCCCAACCTTGTGGAGTTCCATACTGGCTCTTACCCAGCCATAGATCCAAGAAGGCCTGAATATGAATTTCTCTAGTTCTTTTCAGGTGTGGCTCCCTCTTGTCAGGAACTCTCCCCTACAGCTTCTAGAGAGTTCAGTCCCCTGATTTCTGATCTGTATTTCAGGCACTTTTTTCTTTGCTGGGACAAAATACCAGACATCCACATCTTAAAGAACAAGAGGTTTACGTTGACTCACAGTTTATAAAGGACAGTTTTCAGTCCACAGTTGCTGACTTCAAGGGAAGATGGCGTGGCACAGGAGCGTAGCAGAGAAGTGGTGCTCAATGTATGGCAGACGGGAAGCAGAGAGTGTAGTGATGAGGCAGGGAGGCAGACAAACCATTATAGGCCATGACCCCCATGACACACTTCTTGTGACCAGATCCAACAATCTAACAACAAGTCTGTTATAAGCCCCATAATTCAGGCACCTTCCACAAGCCCTACTTATGAACATAAAAGGTTTTGGGAAAACATCTAGATATAAACCATAACGATCTGTTTCTTTAATCAGTGAAACTGCCATGTTCTGTGTGAAATATGCCTTCCTGAACCATGGTCTGATGTATGCCTCAGAAATCCAAGGTGACTCTATGGTTACCTTATTTGTTTTTATTTTCTCAAAAATTACAGCCCTCTTTTGCTTACTTACTGATGTCTATAACTGATTCATCATGTAATTTATTCTATTTTTTTAATGCTAAGTATGTAAATTCTGTTCTTGCTAGTATATTTTGGGCATAAGAAGTTGCCTCTTCTTCGTCTTTATTTGTTAAAAATATCCTTCTTGCCATATTCTATTTCTCTTAAGATACTCTGTGTTGTTCTGTTTGCTCTTGTTTCTTTAGTGTTAATTTTAGCCAATGATTTTCATTTTATTCCTAATTACTTATAGAATTTTGAGTTATATTTACAAATTCAATTTTGAGTAATGCTGGTGCTTCACTTCTTTTGTTATTTTCTTAATATATTTTATTTAGTTTAATAAATGGCAAGCTATAAACTGGACCTGCTGGTCAGGCGTGGTGGCTCACGCCTGTAATTCCAGCACTCAGGAGGCTGAGACAGGCGGATCCTTGTGAATTTGAGACCAGCTTGGGCTACAAAGTGAGCTCGAGGCCAGCCTGAACAGCATAGTGAGACCCTGTCTCATAAAGACAAGGGCCTGGGATTTTGCTCAGTGGCCTAAGCACCTGCTTGGCAAGTGTGAGGTTGTGAGTTTGATCCCCAGTGCCACAAAAACAACAACAACAACAACAACAACAACAAAAATTGGACCTGTTTTTTAACCTTGACTTTCTGGTGTGCTTTCATGGCAGAAAAACATTTTTATTATTAGTTTTAATTTTTCTTATAATGACTTCATACAAATTCATATGAACCACTTTTTTATGGTTCAATATATTTCCTGAATTTTTAAATGGTGATTAATTAAGGGTACCTTTTACAGTTTCACAAGAGCTCTGTTTCCTGTTATTTTTATACAGTGTTAAAAAATAAGTGTGTCATTTTCTAAAATGTCCTAGCTTTGTCATTCTGCCTAAGCTTTACTTGGCCTTTCCTTCACCTGTATGGTCTCTATCATACACAATTTGATACCAACCCAGCAACTTATCCTGGCTGGATAGGTTTTAAGAATCATAGAGACTAGTGTGCTTCAGCCTTTTCAAATTGGACCTATTATGTGTTCATCTATTATGAGATTAGGCAAAATTAGTTCTAAATGAGTTCAAGTTACTTAGGGTTTCTAAAATTTTGCCTTTAAGTTCATCAAATGGGATTTTCATTAAATAATTATTGATGAACTCTTACATCACAAAAGTTCAATAATTACTAGTACCTTATCCCAAACTTCTTGCAATTTGTAATTCACAGGTATACGTTGTCATTTAGTTGTAATAGAAATGTTTTCCAAGTATTATTGGGCTTCATATGTTCTTACACTGTTTAAACAGAAACTTTTGAATCATTCGAAATATCTTGCTACAACCACCACACCGCCAAAATCTTATGAGGATAAAATTTACTATCCTTAGCTTGTCACACAGTATTGCTTCATACATGATCTTTAACTACATCTTCATTATATTTCCTTCAATCACTGACTTAATGATATCCTGTACAAGTCATACTAACCTGAATACAGTTTCTCAAATGCTCAGTGGTTTTTGCTGTTCTTAATTGCACCAAATTTACTCAAAGAATAATACAGACTTATAGTATGAGCCACTGTCACTGAGTGATCTTGGGCAAGCCCGAGTATTTCAGTCCTAAATCTTAGCATTGTTAAAGGAGTGAAGGGTAGAAAAATGTTGGAGTGTTATGTTAAAGTAGCTTGCTTTCAGTGAAACTTGAAGGCCCCAGACTGTAGACCCTCCACATTCTGTTATTCTTTGTGTATCTCTTTCTGTGGAAAACTAAGCTCATGTGAGTTAATGAAAAAAGCAATAGAAGCAACTTTTTGTCCATTGCTAACCAATTGTTACAGTCAGCTAAATTGGCCATTGATCATATTCAAGTGTTTAAAAGTGGAAGCTTATTTGACATTAAATAGACCATCTTACTGTCCAGCTTAGATTCAAAATCACGATACACCTATTGTGTGGAAGACTCCATTTAGCCCAAGATAGGCCATCAGTGACTTCTCTGGGACCACACCATTACTGTTGATTAGTTTCTGTCTCTTGAAGCTTATACAAGAACAGACCAGGGCGCTGAGCTAAGTTTCAGAGTATGAAAAAAAATTAGGATGTATTCTTTCATGCCAAACCTAAAATTATTATTAAACTGAGTAAGTTCTTTTTGTCCTTCTTCTTACATAAAGAGGCTGTGCCATGGATCCTTCTCTGTCAAAGATAGTTTAGGAATTATACGTTATTTACAATTAGTTTACTCACTCCTACACTTTATTGTTAAGACAGATACCATAATACCAGGTGATTGCTACTGCTGCATCTGAGGAAGCAGCTCATGTTAGTGCTGGTCTTGAAAGAGCTTGAACCTAATTACTTCTATTGAAGCACTACTCTAAGATCATAAGGCAAGAAGATTCAGGGGAGGAGAAAGAAAAGGATCCCTCTGCCCTCCTTCTGCCTGCTTTTTAATCTTCTTCTAATGTCTCTTATTAACTGTACCCAACAGAAGCAATTTGGCAAGAAAGTCTGAGAAATGTAGTTTGCTGTATCCCAGCACAAGAATCACAAAGCAAGTCTGAAAGTGTGGGTTGGTAATTAAAATGGTGTTTATACTGATATCCCCAATTTGGATATAATTTAAATTTTTTTGAACTGAGTGCAGGTGCAAGGGAATGATGAAAAAGGAAAAAGAATTCATGTTTTAAAATATCACCTGAGCACCAGACAATACATTAAACTCTCTAAAATATTATTCATTCAACAAATATTTGTTGAGCATATACTATTTCCAGCCACAGTAAAAGTCCCTACAGGTGCAAAGATGCAAAGATTATATTTTTTTGAAAAAGGAATTCTGGTGATTCTTAAAGAGTAAACTGAGGGAGATAAAAAATTGTTGCTAAGAGAAAAATTATGAGGCCTTTGCTGTTCTTCAGTAAAGCGATGTGGCAATTTACCCTAAGAGGAGGGTGATAAGAAAAACAGAAAGTCCTAGTTTCACTAAGGGATACTTACCTAGGAGACAGTAAATGTAAATAGGAAAGCCTTGAGCCAAACACACTGCACTTCTGTGTCTTTTTCTTCTAGGTGTGGAAAATATAATAGTTTGAAGAGTCTTCTGAGTATTCACAAGCAGTTTGTGGCATCCATTCTGCAAAGTGTCACCAAAAGTCTTCATCCATTTGTATTCACACACTTGTCCTTCCCATATTGAATATGGGCCAACATTCATGTGGCCAACAGAAGGTGGTGGACATGATACATTTTTTTCAATTAATTAGTTACAATCTAATATCCAGGTACTCTTATAAGCAATATGGAGATAATATTGAAATGTTCTATGAGTCAATGAGTATAGAAAAAAGGAAAACATTTTATATTTTATCATGTGGTGATTTTAATGGGGTCATACACCGCTGAGGAAAAATTTGTGATTCTGGATGACTTTTAATATGAATAATATTTATTATTCATGATTCAGAATACTCTTCTGTATCTAGTAGGGACTCTGTAAATGCATGTTACTTAGAGTTTACTTGGCAGTAAAGATTTTTTATACTCATTAGCTAATGATAAATAGGATAAACAAAATACAATTCTATTATTCATTAAACATTAGGATTTATGTACTGCATTTAATTTACTTACTGCCAAAGAAGCCACTTCTCTTTGTGATTTCACACCTACAAAGGATAAATAAAAACAAGCTTGTACCTCTACTGTCAGGGTGAGGACAGTTGCTTCTTAAAACACCACTAATGTTGGGGTTAGTCAAGTAACTTCTCTCATTTGAGCATAGATCACCTTCCTTATACATTATGATGTTTGTTTACCAAAGAATGTTACTTGTTGATAAGACTTTTCCTAAGGAGGCAAGAATGACAATTGCAGTTAGTATTGGTTGTGGATATCTATAAAAATAACACAGACATACAAATGGGCTTTAAAAATCTAACTACAGTAATACATGCATACCTAAGTTTATAGAAATGCAGTACATAACAGCTAAACCTTGGAAGTGGCCTATATAGCTACTAACAGATAAATAGTTAAAGAAAATGTATCCATGCACTAGGAGTACTACTCTGCCACAAAGAAGGATAAACTTCAATCATTTGTGGGCAAATGAATACACCCTGAAACCATAACAAAAAACTATATTATATAGTTTATATTATATGAAAATTCAAATTATAAGTAAAGAACAAAATAAAAGATGGATAACAGGATATAGGCAGACAGATATTATTCAAATGGGAGGGGCATCAGGAGATGGAGGGAGGGGGAGACATGGAAAGGGAAAGGGATGAAAAATGTACCAAGATGTGTTGTGTACATGTAGTAACTCCTCACAATGAAAGTAATCATCATATGTTGCAAATATATACTAACAAAAAATAAAAATTGAAAAGAAAAACTAATTAAAGGATTGCAGTAATGAAAGAACCATACAATTCCTGAATAGGTAAATTTGAGCAAGTTAAATGTTTCCTTACATATACATTAAATTTAACAGCTGAATAAAATATATTGGACTCAAATTAGCTAGTTGTTCTTCCTTCAAAAATTAACATATTTTTGTCTTGTTGATACAAAAGTATATCCTGCAGTATATGTGCATATTTAGAGAGAATTGCAGCTCAAAGGATCAAATACTTGAAAAATATTAAATTACCAGAAAAGTGGTAGAAGTAAATATTAACCTATACTATTTTAAAGCACTTAATAAGTGCTGCATGAAGAGGTAGAGAGAAAGTTTTAAATCTCAACACATACTAAATTAGAACTGTAACAGAGCCAAGGAGAAAACAGCAATAATATGAAAGGAGAAAGAAAAATTACACATACAGGGTTAAAATATATATATATATATATGAGATAAATGTGAAAAGTACAAAATACTTTATGAAAATTTAATAATTTACAATATGAACCTCTTGAGTTCAAGAGATAATTAGGAAGTTGCATGAAAGACAAAATGATGGGGTATTATGACAGATAATGAATTGAATGAAAACAATGAAATGACATCAACAAAAAGGGCAAGTGTAACCGGCTGGCATGTGAGGCAGTAATTCATTATGATTTAAGTCATATTCTGTCATTCTGTAAATTATGTGTCCATGATCTGTACATGCAGATAGCTATGTGATACATATGCTACAAACTTCATGGGGATCATGCAGATTGTTAGGGAGAAAACCAAGAAAAACATAATAATTTGGTTGATACAGGATATTTAAAGGTATTTTAAGTTGATAATACAATAATGGCAGAACCTTGAAATTCATAAGATCTCTGAAAACTTCTCAAGCATTATGAAAGCATGTAATTCATCCATAAAATGCAGTATAAGACTTTTCCAGAGTTTAAGAGAGACAATGCTAATCTGAGTCACACAGAGTAGCCACGTTGCCTCCCTGCATCACTAAGGACACAGTCCCTGAATCCAGTGCCCACAATTCTAACCTATGACTCAATGAAGCAACAAGTGACCATTTACAGTATGTTATGGACCTTGAGGGTATATGCAAGCACTTTTACTTGGTTGATATACAAATTTGCATGAAAATTTCTGGTATTGTCATTAAAATAAAAATATTTATGCTCTGAAACTCTGTTTTAACAAGTATCCAAAACCATTTGGGTACAAGTAGCCCTCAATCTACCCAAGGGATTAATAGTAAGTGTGTACTTCTAATCGGATATGCTGTAGCTAGACCCAATAATAGCAGATAGACTAAGGAAGCACCTTCCAGGGGTAACAGCCAAACAAAGTACCTGTGAGCTACATACAAAATTAACATGGTGTACAAAGATGACATTTCTGAAGATTTTCATGTATAAGACAAGAAAAGTGATAGGATAAAACCTCTCAAATTGCTTTCCACATCGAGATACTCAGAATAGTAGAGATTCTCTTTGTGAAACTGTTGATCCATTTTTTAAACCTTTAACTGAAAAGAAAAAATGCTTCCTAATGCAATACAGAAAATTATGCTTGTTTAGCAGAATAAATAGTAATTATTGCTCTATAAATTGACTTTTAGGGTTTTGTCAATTACAAACCAAATATCCTGACTTTTCATCATTATAATGTTACAGCTCATAAACAAATCAAAACACACATTTAACTGTATTGACTGTTAAAGGAGGAAGTGTAGCTAGTAGGCATCTGGATAAACACCTCTCTGTGTTGTGGCTCCTCTCATGGAACCATTTCAGTTATTAAGAACATGAGATGAGTTAGCATTGCTTTTGGCATCCTCTATCTAGCATCTCAACATCAGATATAAATCTGTTCCAACTCTGGAATTCAGTGGTAGTGAATAAGCTACTGACTACATTGAGAAAAAGTGTAGCAATGTACATTCTCAATAATTTTGCGGCATACTCAATTCAATTCCAATTCAAATTGAGCAAAAGAAACTGGAAAAGGTAGCAAAAAAATAACATCGAATTAGATAAGAACACGGCCCGTTACTCCTGATGTAAGATTGAAACAATTCATAGCTCAGAGAATGCAATTTAAATGAAAAATAAAAGTGGTATATTCATTTAATATAACATCATTTTGTTTATTCTGACATAGGGATTCCTTTGGTATCAATGTCTTAGCTAAGGCTGTTTTTTCATCTTTTAGAAATTAATCCATTCAGGGAATTTCTGCTAGGTATTTGTCTAAACATGGCATGAATGGAATGTGAAATGTTTCCAACCTGCTACCTCTGCTCATGCTAAGGTTGGTCCATAAGATCTTTCTCACTGCTTTCCCTACAGCAGATGGCCTGGTTACCAGTCAAATCATGAGACTAAGAATCAGGATAAGAATAAGAACCAAGGCTTTTGCAGTAATCTATCAGTTACGGTTTATGTCTGGATATCCCCCCAAAGCCTCATGCAGTCATGGAGGGTTGGGGACATTCAAAGATGACTGAATCTAGATTTTGTGATTGGTTCATGATCTAGTGCTAGGATTGGCGGTGTGAGTGCTGCACCCACCCTGGGGTAGGCAGTCTGCATGCAGTATAAAGGAGGGAAAGAGGCATGCTCCTCCCTTTTGCCCTTTTGCTCTTGGTATCTGCCTCAGCCATGTCACTCTGCCTTGGAGCCAGAAGAGTATGGACTGAAACCTCCACAAACGGTAAGCTAAATAAACTTTTCCTGCCCTAATTTTGGGGATTATGAATTTTGTCTCAGCAACTAGGGAAAAGTAGCCAAACTATCTTTCTCAGATTATCTGGGAGAGGATAAGGCATAGAGGCAGGCCCAGGTCTTCCAGGAAGAGGTAAGAATTTCCAGCACTAAGTTCAGTGGTCAACAACAGAATCTAATTTGTAAGAGGAAAGTTGTAAGATGAAAATAAGTATATAACCACACAATACCAAATATAGTTCATTTCAGATGTGTGCTGCTAACAGCCTTGAGCGATCTTTCATTAAAAGAGTGACTTTGCCACTTTGTTTTATCACCACTTGTGAGTTATGGGGCATCAGAGATAGAAGAGCAAACTAAATTTTCTGCATTCAGTTTAAAGACAATTTGTTAGAGTACATGAGCAATTTTCAAGTCAATTTATTTGGTGCCTATGATCTTCAAGGGTTGTGAAAAGACTGCTCAAAAAGTCACTAATCAATTTTTCCATACCATAGAAACAAGAAGTTGTATTGCTCCACTGCTTTACAAGAGCTCTTACAACTAAAAAGGATGCCTGTGGTTACTCTGGCATACCATATTCAGTGACTACTTTTTTAAAAATATGGACTACTAGGCAATCTTAGTTGCCTACATATTTGGTCAAGAGATTTATTGAAAACTAAATGAGAAATATATGCAGAGATTTCTAAAAGTCTTTGAGGAATTTAATGGAAGGAAGATGGCTAATAAAGGCAAAATTCAGTAAATCACTCTTATTTGTGACACTTGTTTTTAATACATACCATTTCATTCTTTGTACTTTCTCATTCTTATTTAAAATTATTATGGAAAACATGTAAGATAAATAGTTAAATGTAGTACAATCATAATATTAGCCTATACATGGAGAAAGGATCAAATTGTGAATGTAGACAGCCATGAAAACACTAAAATTGATCCAAGTATCAAACAACTTTGATGACTCCAACATGGCAGTTGATTGAAATTTTTAGAATTTCTTAGAGCAACAATAAGTGTTTTGTAACAGAAATTTAGAATTCTCTTCAGGGAGTAATTTTGGATAAGCAACGTTGCATGAAACGTTCCTATCAATCTCAATACTTCATATCAAAAGCTAGAGACAAAGAGATCTTTTCCCAGAATTTCAGGAGACTATAAAGTATTAGAGAAAAAAAGATCCTTTTGTTAATGTTTTAGCTTTTGTCTTGTTTTAAGTTCTCAACTGTTTATTAGCTATTTGACCTCAAGTTTCTCTGAGCTTCAACATTTTCATGTACAAAAAGGAAATTATAGGAACCACTGAGAACCACCCACATAATTTTAGACAAATGTACAAGTATAAAAGAAAAATGAGGCACTGTATAAGAAAGTGTTATAAAACCCAAAAGTGTTACACAAATTTAAGTTGTTTTGCTTACCTGAGATGACATTCTTGTTTCTGTGTCTGCAAAAGGGTGGCTGTTGCTTTCCACAGTAATATATAACAGTTTGGCTCTTACAACATCTAAATTTTACACATCACATTTTTGGTTTTTGACCACTTTATCTCTGTCCTGTCTACACAAACAGTGCCATCCTCATTAGCACTCCCTCCAACACTAATAAAACTTAACAGGAAAAAAAAATATACTACCAGGTGATTGCATGGGCGGTTTATGTTTTCTTGGAGAGTAGTGTTGTTTCTGGCAGCTTTTGAGATACTGCAGTATCTCACTGATGACTGGACTTCATGGTGTTCAGGAGACTAAGTGCTATATTTGACCCCTGGCCATCTCCACCATCTTTCATCAATTAAGTTTGCTCAATTCCATAGTTACAAACTTGCCTTCTAACCCTAGGCAACTCCCTGGATAATAAGTTAAAATATTAACCTTCATTCAAGTCTGAAGACTCAATTTCAGTTTACTTTCTTCAAGGGAGTATGAGGAAGAGTGATTTGTTTCCCAATTTTCACACCTACAAAGGAAATAATACTAAATGCTCCTAAACATGATGAAAAGGGTATGTATACATATAGACTAAATGTCTAGTAGAAGCATGATTCTCCTTATACCTTAATTAGTAAAAGATTTTCTTTGGTTTGAGTGACAGATAATGGAATAAAATAACATTCTAGGGTTTCTGGTAGCAAAGAAAATTTATTTCCTGGTTTTCAGTGAGAAAAACTGGAGAAGAGAACCCTGGAAACTACATCAAAGATTCTGTACCCAGACTGGCAAAGAAGACAGAGAGTGAGAAAAACTTGGGATATGAAGGAGCCATCTACTATCCTGTGATGGAGTCTCGGAGGCTATCAGAGTGAACTTAAGACCTGAGAGCTGCCTTTCCTTCCCTCAACAAAACCCAGCAGCCAAAATCTGATCACTACATTTTAACCTGAAACAGTGGATATTGTCCTCCTTAGAAAGTAGGCATGGGGGAAAGGAATTGGCATGTGTTATATACATGTGCTAATTCCCCACAATGATCATAATCATTATGTACTGTGAGCATGTCCTAATGAAAATAATTTTTAAAAAATGACCATAAACTTTCAGATACAAATTAAATTGAGTTTTTATGTTTATATTTCCACCAGCCCAGAAGAAGATGATTTCAGAGTCAGAAGTCATAACGAGGTTTGGTTTGGTTTGGTTTGGTTTGGTTTGGTTTGGTTTGGTTTTCAACAAAGTAAATTTGTTTTCTTCCACCCCTGGGTTTGTAGATCTAGATTCATATCCACTACATTTTTAATGCCTCAATTAATACATATGACAGCACAACAAATAGGAAATTTTCTGCCCATTTTTGTACATACAACACACCGGGTACAGGAATATGAGTAGCTGTTCCAGATAGCACAGCCATTTATGTTGGTACTTGGATTCGGCTCTGTTTCTCTGAATCCAAAGCCATCTTCTCTGCTGTTTCAGAGCGCCCATACCATGAAGTTAAGAGAATGAGAAATATCTAATATTAACCAGTTATATTATTGACTGTTTTAAAGTTAAAATAAAGCTGGAGTTCACTCTTGTCTCTTCATATTAGTACAGTTATAGAAGACAAAGAGATTTTTGATTTTCAGTCAAAATCTAGCCCCTATTTAAAAAAATACTGTATATTTGATAACATCCATGCTTACCTTTTATAACCACAGTTACAATTCCAAAACACCAACTCCACTCTCCACAGGTATATGCAGCCTGATTGCTTCACAAGGTTCTGCTTTATGTTGGTTCTGAAAGGACAAAGCCCATGAGGGATGAAGATCCATCTGTAGTCTGGAGTAATTTTCTGAAGATTAGAGACTCGGCTGTTCTGAAGAAAACTTTGGCAAGCCTCAGGAGTAAAGGAGGCAGCTGGGAACAGTTTTGGGCCACTTGCTGGGTCCCACATGCATCAGAATGGGACTGGCACCAAATGATCGCCCAGATAGCTGCCAGAGGAAATTGGCACTTGTGCTTCAAGACCAAGAGGGAAACAAATTGCTAGACAGTGGTGCCAACTGGAAAACTACCACCTGGGAAAAGAAAGAAATGCGTTCTTATGGAGGATACCGAATAATAATTTCCAAAGTGTGCAAAGAAGGTTGAAATATGGACATGGGGGACTAGAAACAGATTTGGGACAGTGATGCAAACAACCAAAATAGAAGGCAAGAAGCAATGAAAAAAAAAGAAAATTAATGAAAGGAAGAATGTTAATCTCAACTCACTTAAGATAGTCAGAAAGTTAGCAAATTTCTGGAAAGGGAGCTCGGTATATTTCATGTTTTATCAATTATATTAAACTACCAGGTTAGGAAAAGAAAACTAATAGAGAAACAATCATTATCTGAGGATGTACCTGAACACATATTAAAAAGAAAGTCAATTGACTTGGTGTGGTGGTGGAAATCTATAATCCCAGCACTCGGGAGGCTAAGGCAGGAGGATCACTATGAGTTTGAGGCCAGCTGAGGCTACATAGTGAGTTTAAGGCCAGTCTGAATTACTAGAGGGACTTTGTCTCAAAAACTCAATTTTTTTTTTAATCTCAGATCTGGCAATTCAAAATATATAGTGCTTTTGGCTCTTCTGTAATCATTTTTTCTTTTCTTTTTTTTTTTTTCTTTTTTTTGCTGCACCGAGGATTGAACTCATGACCTCGCACTTGCCAGGCAGGCACTTAGGCCACTGAGCTAGATCCCTCGCCCTCTGTAATCATTTTTTAATATCAGTTTCAATCATTTATAATACTGGGGCGATAATATAGAAATGATAGTTGATAGTATGGCTACTAAAACTATATCCATAAGCACTTAATTCTCTCACATAAATTCTCTCACATAAATAGTCTAAGAATTTAGTGAGGTAATATAATTAAAGGTCTTTGTAAGATACTAGAGTCATGGTAGGTGCTCAATAAATGGCAGGTACTATTAATAATGTCATTTATATGGGCTCTACCTAATTTCTAATATAAAAATGATTTTAATAAATATTTATTACTATCCTGGTTCTGGGTGCAGTTGGGGATCATGTGGTGGGAATGAAGAATTTCAATTCTGTTTCTTAAATAAATTTCAGATAATGTCTTCTCAAAGAGATGCAGAACATGTGGACTGGTAATAAACACATTGAAATTTGTAACTGTTAGGTATGACAAGTTTGAATTTCCACTTTAAGCCTGTAGTCTTCTTTGACCTCCAAAGTTTTCACTATTTCTATTACCCACTGACTGCATGAAAACACTGCTTTGACCAATTTGTACTTTTCACAGTTTGTATACCATTTTATTTCTTTGTCTTGTCAGTTGTATTTGTTGTTAGCTCTTCCTACAAGGTAAATTCTGTGAGAGAAAGAACCACATCTGTATTCTTTGGCACTCAGAAATATTTAGCAAGTGTCTACTTGGCACCGAGAAGAGTCCTAGGCACTAGATACAGCAGTGGAATGACATTCTAGCAGGAGAAAACTGACAAAAACAAAGAATAGCAAAAACAGTGGGTGGTGATATTGTGAAACATATGTAGTCACATCGGATAATAAAAGATGAGAATGAGTTATTGAGATGGCAATTGGGGAAACTTTCCAGATAATTTGACCCAAGAAATGTCTAATAAAGAGCTATCCAAATGTGAAGTTCAGAAAAGAGTTACAAGACTGGAAATATGTAGATGGAAGTTATCAGAAAATTAATGTCTTTAACATTATTGGAATGTTTAGATTCATCTAGGAGGAAGGAAAACAAGGTAAGGCCTGAGGAATGACTTAGAGGTCATGCCCACATTTGATGTTTGGGAAGATGAAG
Organism: Cuniculus paca; assembly: GCA_004365215.1. NCBI lineage: Eukaryota > Metazoa > Chordata > Mammalia > Rodentia > Cuniculidae > Cuniculus > Cuniculus paca. The sequence goes on along the minus strand of RJWT010010900.1, from coordinate 8,937 downwards.
AGGTAGGAGGTAAGAGGAAAACCAGGAGAACACAGTGTCCTGGAAACCAAGGGCCACTAGCGGCTCATCAGTTAAGTAATATGACAACTGAGAATGACGTGCTGGGTTTGGTGATGTGAAAATCTCATGATAAGCTTGATATGAAGGGTTTTGTGAAATAGTATGCTGCATATAATGCTTAAAGGGGACCACTTCAAGAAACTTCAGAAGGAAAAGAAGTGAACAAATGACTTTTTAAAGGTATTTTGTCATTAAAGGATTAATGAACTGGAGCTGTGGTGGAGAGAGGTCAAGGGACTATCTTCTATGAGTGGGATCCCACTTTTAATAAAAGGGTTTCAAAGTATATATATATACCAAAAAGAAGAAAAACTGATGATGAAGGAATGGGAGGAGAAATTACAAAAGTAAAATACTTGAACAGGACAGAGGATGGGACACACTATTCAAGAAAGGAGTTGGTCATGCATAAGAACTGCAAGTTACTTCTTGGAAATAGTGAAAAAAGAAGAGTGATTTGGCAGATACATGTGGACTGGCACATTCAAAAAGTAAGCATGTAACAGCGTCCTCAGATTAATAAACGGTGCTGGGAAAACTGGATGTTCACATGCAAAAGATTGAGTCTAGACCTGAATATCTTAGCATGTGTAAGCTAAAATCAAAATGGATCAAAAATCTAAATGTCACTTACTCTGTTGAAAAATAAAATAAGTATGTAAGAGTAGGCAAGGACTTTTTGAAGAGAACTCCAATAACACAAAAAATAATACTGAGAATCAACAGATGGGATCATACCAAATCAAGAAGCTTCTTTTGAACAACAAAGGAAACAACCAACAGAATGATGAGTCAACCCCACTGAAAGGGAAAACATTTGCCAGCTGAGGAATACCTCAGACAGAGGACTAACATCTAGAATATATAAACACTGAAAAAAATTAGAGTCTCTCAAATAAAAGATCCAGTCCAAAAATGAGTAACTGAAGTGCATAGACATTTCTTAGAGGAAGAAGTATAAATGGCCAATAAATATATGAAAAAATACTCAACATCCCTGGCATTGGCAGAATGCAAATTAAAACTTCTTTGAGATAGTTTCTTACACCAGAAAGAAGGGTCATTATCAAAACTTCTAATAATAACAAATGCTGGTGAGGATGTAGGGGAAAAGGAACTCTTCTACATTATTCGTGGCAATATAAACTAGTACAACTAATACAGAAATCAGTGTTTGTCAAAAACTAAAAATAAAAATTCCATTTGACCCTGCCCTCCTTCTTATATGTATCTTCCCAAGAGACTTAAAAAAACAACATATTACTGGGGTACATACATACTTATGTTTAGAGCAGCACAATTTATTAAAGCCACATTTCAGAAACAGCATGTATGTCCATCAACAGATGAATGGATAAAGAAAATATAGTATTTATACACAATGGAGTACTACTCTGCCATAAAGAAAGATAAACTTGAGGCTTTTAAAAGCAAATGGATGAACTTGAAAGTATGTTAAGTGTGAGTTTATTGTGTATGCATGTATGAACAGCCATTTCAAAGAAAACAAGAGACACTAGGGTAGCCATTGTTGATTTCCTGTCGTTGTGTTTTGAAGACGTGTATTGCTTGCAGTGTTCTGTTCTGATCTGGCTTTGTTGTGTTTTACTCTGTTTTGTTTTGTTTTTTATTCTCTTTAAAAGAATATTTTAAGTGAAATAACTCCTACACACAAGCTTAAATATGGCATGGTTTTTTTATATGAGAAATGTGTGTGTGTGTGTGTGTGTGTGTGTGTGTGTGTGTGTGTTAGGGGAAAGTTCAAATAATTCCCCAAATTACCTACTGTTTTTAGCATATTTTAATATATATGCTAATTTATTTCATTTATACTAATAGTTTCTCTTAGTTTGTTAAAAAGAACATATTGTGCTATTACTTGTTTATTTCTTCTTTGTAAGAAAGAATCTTTTTTATCTATGTCTTTTACTCTGAATAACTACTTGGAAGATAATAATACACAATGTATTAACCATTGTTCTTATTATTTTGTTATGAAATTTTGCTGCTTTTCATAAAATAAAAAAGAAATGTTCTCCAATTCCTTAACTGAATCCTCAGCATTTATGCGCTGCTGGGAACTTAAGAGCCATTCAAAAACATCTTGAATGCACGAATGGACACTATTAAATGTGCTTCCAGGGAAGCCCCTAACTCTGTGCTGGGACTGGCCTTGTTTTAGCTTAAATCCGTTCCATAAAATGAAAGAAAATAAGGGGAAAATTTTTCAAAAAAGCTTTAAAGATTTACTCTACAACCTCTGCTCCTTCCCATTCCTTCTAAAACAAAGACGTGTTTGGAAAAGGAGGAGAGGTGTTTTAGTACAGAAGCAATTGGATCTGTGTGGCTCCTCTCACCCTTTTGTAATATCCGTTGGTTATAACTCCTGGATTTATCATTTTGGCTATATTCCCAGAACTGCATGTTTATTTGAAATACTGAAAAAGAACTTATATTTTAAGTTCATCATCTTTTGCCTGAAAAGTGGTTTATTCTTTTCCATTGAGATTGCATTTCATGTGGGCTTTTCTTTTTCTTTACTATTAAAGTTAGAACTTGGAAACTGTAAGTTGCAAGCGAGCCAACCATACTGTGTTAGACAATAAAGAGATACATACATCCAAGTAGGAAGAGAAAATAAAGATGACTGGAATGGGTTTTTAATATGAATTAATGGAAGGAGCGGATCCAATGTTCACTGAGATTCTACCAGGTGTGAGGCTTTCTGCATAAATTTATATTTGGTAATTAAAAAAATCCTGGGAAGAAGTTATTCACTTGTTGCAACAGAAAATTGTGGTTAATAAAGGCAATATTTCCCAATTTTAAGTACATTATATACCAGATATATTGCTAAGAACTTCACATTTATTATCAGCTTTCATTTCAGAAAAACCATGTTATATATACAGAGAGAGAGAGAGAGAGAGAGAGAGAGAAAGCGCCTGTTTTAAGTGAGAAAAGTGGAGCATAAAGAAATTTAATAGTTTGCTGAAATTTATATAACTACCAGAGACTCTAGTCTAGACATGGCTGTTGTTGAAAATATGTCCTTTATGCCACACGTTTTTGTCCCTCAAAAGAAGCAGAACAGCCAGGGAATTTACTATGAAGATAAAGCAAAACATCATTATTGAGTGAAGAACATCAGTGGTCCTACAGTTTGGTTGATTATACTTACTACTATCTAAGTCACAGTCATTTACATTTTGCTGCATTCATCCAAAACTCCAACTCCCTAGGACCTCTGCAATTATCACAACTGTTGGTTTATCTGAGAATCTCATGCCAATTCTTAGCAAGAAATGGTATTTTCTCTTTCCAAATATCATATCGTAACTACACACATCTTTAGCCAAGGGAAGAACTCTGGGAAAATATTTTTATTCTCTCAGAACTTTATAAATACAAAGGCACCCATTATTTTCAGGTTTCCACTGAAGTCACCTCCTTCACAAAATATGATGCCTCACTCAGAGGTGAACCTGTTTTTCTTTTATAAATTTGTACTATCTCTCTCCTTCCTGTCTTTTTACTTTTCCTTCTGCCTCTTTCTACTGTTCCCTCTCTACCTCTTCTTCCTTTTTCTACCTGTATCAGGATCTGTATCACTCTCACTGCACAAACGCCTAAAGGGAAGGGATTTCTATTTCATACATTTACACAGATCTTGTCACAAGCTCTTGAACATACGTACTTCCTCTTTGCATCTTATTGAGCATTCCGCGTATCGTAGACAGCAAAATAATTGGTTACATTTTATTGAGTGTTTTTCTCCTGCCATGAGTCTCTGATAAGGGCTTTGAGTATATTATCTCTTTAATTCTCAAGACTATCTAAACTAGGTTCCATTTACACACTTGTTCTGTAAGGTGGACAGGTGAAAGAAACTTAGAGAATGTGATCTATGACCTACGGTCCCACAACACAGATGTTTTACTTGGTCTCTTTCTCCAGATCCCATGCTCTTGATCATGGTGCTAACCATCACTGCTATAGGCACCCAATAAATATTGAATGAATAGATAAAAGTCAGGAGCTAGTTTTTTGTTTTGCTATTCTCAAATTTTAAGATGTGATGTAGGAAATTTATAACACTGTTTCAAAGACCAAGTAATCTCTCTACATAAAAAGAGTAGACCAAGGCACTTAAGTATTATTTGTCCTTTGAATAACACAGCAATGTGTAGTATATCTTGGGTACTACAAAAAACATTAAAGTTTGCTCTCAGTGATTTGTAAACTGCCATTTACTTAGACTTAATGAGTTATAAATACCTTGACTTAGGTTTTAAAGTTTCAAAGCTGAAAGAAGAATTTTTTATATTTACCTTAGATAGCCTACTTATTCAAGTTCTTAACTTCATTTTCCTTTCCACTTCAAGAGAGGGAAAAGTAACAATTTTGAACATTTTCTAATAATTACTAACTGATCCATGTCAACAACATGTGCCATTGCATACCAGTAGTGTAGAACAGAAATTTGATCCAGATTTAGAAAAAAATCACAGGATAGATGGAAGCCTGAAACTGAACTCTGTTGCAAAGAAAGGATGATGTTTGGTAAGCATATTCATCCAAGCTGTTCCCCAAATACAGTGTGCTCTGAATTATTTCCTTATCTTATCCTTTTAAGTGGGAATGTAGTGAAACAATACTGCAGTTCCTTAAAAATGGATTAAATATAGTAAAAATCAAGCATCTTTCTATTAACACTGTCTGAACTGATGTCATCTTGATAATCAAGATTCACGCCTTGCTAAGAATGTATGAAGAGTTTTTATTCCAATTTGAAAAGAAACACATAGTGCAAAGATCTTTCTTGAAAGTATGAAATTCACGTTATTCTCTTCAAAGGGATACATAAAGAGTTAAATAAACAAACACTCCAATCAAAGTTTCAGTTTTGGCGTTCTGTAAAGACAATTAGAACTATACACAATCTAATATTATGGGAACCATAATTGCTTCCAAGGCTCTGGAAGATGACCTGGATTCTAATCCAAGCTCAGAATTATTCCCTATCCTTAAAGTCACTTTGCCTCAGCTTTCCAAATGGAAATTCTGGGACCACTACATCTGGCAAATATTAAGCACTTGGGAAATATTAGACATCAGGAATGTCATAACCTGTTTTTAAGTGATGAAATGTTTCTGAAACTTTACTGCACATAAACTGTAAAGGTCTATAGATATTATTATTATAATTCAATTCATTTTAAAGCAAGAGAAACAGTTGTTTATGGGGGATGGAAGAGTGTGTTAATGCTTTGAGATTTCACACTATTGTTTTTCTTTGTTTTCTTTTTAGAAGTCATGAGTATGTGTAAAAAAGCATCAATCATAACAAAGCTCATTGTTAAATGTGTGACAAAATTACTACCTTGGAGACATAGTAGGAGGTATAAAAAATCCTAATCCAGAGTCAGTTCTTTATAAGATGTATTTCCAAAAAAATTTAGTGAACAGCAGTTCTGCTTACAAGTTCTAGAGTTCCCTGTTGGCTGTCTTTGTTGAATGGGCAATAGGTTGGGTAACCCAATACTTTTAAATAACAATTATTGAAGAAATCAGGAAAAAACAAACAAGAGAAATAGTGAATTATCTTATTAGAATAACTTCTTATAAACAATAACTTTAAAGTAGAGTAACTTGCTCTATGTTTTTTATTAGTGTGTTACTAGTATGTTTAACTTTATCTTTGGTAAATGTGCCAATTTTTAAGTTTCTTAAAATATCAACGTTCTATAGTACTGAAATCTACCCAAAATCCTGCCTCAAAGGACTGAGGGCTGAAAAATGATAAACTAATTCTAAAATCCACACAAATAATGGTTTCCTTTGTAGGATAAGGTTGAGATAGAAAATGGTTTTATGCCAAGTAACAACATTGATTTGGGCTGTACTGATTGTGTTTCATATCAAGTTGAAAGGCGGAAAGAAATCACAGTTGAAGAGTCTATGAAGCTTTCTGAAATAGAATGCTGTTAGAGCACTTCGTAATTGATGAAAATGTCTCTTGGATGAGTCTGTTTTTATGTGATTGGTACACCACGATTAGACAAGCGGGAAAAATAAGCTCTCATTTCATGAAAGATGGGTGGAGATTTTCCAATCATTTTCCAAGGATAAACTCAGGCTCTATAAAGCATCAGAATTTTTAGTTGATTTTTTTCAACTAAAATATCTCTTTGGCAATGTATGTGTTCAAGGTTGTGAAATTTTTCTTCTTTTTCTTTTTTCTGCTATCTCTTGAGATTGTGAGCCAGATAAAGGAGGGTTTTTAAAGTTGCCCAACAGACCCTAGACTCTAGAATTCGAATTACTCTGAATTTGTAAATGGAACAGATAATTTCATTCATTCAACAAATAGTGAATATGCCAAACATTGTGATAGATGTTGGAGATACAAGAAAGAAAATGAACATCATGGAGTTTTTATTAAAAACGATTACTTCAAATGGTGATGAGTCCTATCTCAGAAAGCAAGGAAGTGTTATGGTTGTCAGTTTTATGAAAAATACTTCCTTCTTTCCTCTTGAGCACATAATAGATTACAAGTCTCACCCTGTTAAGGCTAGTTTGTAGCTGCATAATTTACTTTGGCCGATAATATAAAGTAGCCATGCTGTGAATTATTTCTAGATATGCCTTTAAAAAGGCAAGATAGGCCAGGCATGGTGGTGCATGCCTGTAATTCTTGCACTTGGGAGACTGAGGCAAAAGGATTACTGTGAGTTCAAGGCCAGCCCGAGCTTCATAAGTGAGTTCAAGACCAGCACTGTATAGTGAAACCCTGTCTCAAAAAAGAAAACAAACAAACAAACAAAAAAGCCAGGATACATTATTATTTCCTTCCTGTGGTCACTGATATCATCCCAAGGGTAGCTAATTTGGAAACCTGTGTCCTGAAGTGTAGTCAGTGCAGAAGAGGGTGTCTGCAGAACCACAGCAAATATGTACACATGAGCAAGGAATATGCTTTGAATGTGTGAAAGCCCTGCGATTTAGGGCTTGTTTGTTACTACAGGATAATATAAACTATCCTGATTTGTGTGCATGCTGTGCAGAAAACACAGAAAATGCATTTAGTGATCAGGATGTTTCCTGATGTTATGGATATGCTTTTTTCCATACTTATCTTACCACCCACTCAACTGCTAACTATGAGGACATAGCGACTCACATCATGACTTGAAAATAAAATTATAGTTTAAGAAATTCAACTTCAATGCTTTTGCAGTGTCTGTTAGCCAAACTAATGATTCTACCTTTGTACTGCTACACCATAGAGTTAGGAAACTGGTGTGTTTCTTTATTTGATGGCTATCAGATCCTTTGTTAGCTAAACTGAAATGATAATCACATGAAGATGTTCATTGCATTATTTCAAAATCATGATCAACAAATTGTTGCTCTTTTCAGTGCCACTAATCTCTGTCTTTTTGTCATATTCTTATGACCAATTTTAAAATAGATGTGAAAATGAAGACATTAATTTGTGTTTATTCTATTGTTAGGAAAATTGAAAAATGATCATTTTTCACTAACATTAACATACATCGGATGTCTTTCCTTTAATAAATTGCGACTGATACAATATTGATAAAATGAAATACCTTACTACAAATTTGAATTCACGGAAACTGGTAGATTTTTCAGTATAATTTGCATGGTTCTTGACTAAAAATCTCTAAAAATTTCTACACATTATTATTATTGGTATCATCAGCTTTTGAGTTGTCAAACATGTACCTACCGAAATTGGTCAATTCAATCCCATGTACTACTTCAGGAAGTTTGAAATCAGTAGGAACCTTGCATGAGCAATTTAACCAGAATTGAGTAGTTAATATTTCAAGGATATATGTTTATATATTTTTTCAAGTGCCCCATGTGCTTTAGACATTCTTTGACACATTTTGCTTTACTTCTTCATACTCTTAATGTAGACAAACTTGAGTGCTTGTCTCCCATGAAATGATTTATGAAGAAATCTTCCATTGCCTTTGCTGATAAAAATGCTTCTCATTGCGTGCTACTGCATCTTTAAATAGATATTCATCTCAACCCAGGAAAAAATTCTTTTTAATGATTATAGTGCCATAATTTACAGCTGTCAGCATAGAGAGAATTAATCCAAAAAACTTGATGAAGTCTAAGGGGGAAAAAAAGAAAGAGAAACTACAGGTAACAAGTATTCAGCCAAAGGAAAACACTTTAGAGTCCTCTTTTCACCTTTGACAGATACAGGCATATACCTACAGATTTAAAATAAATATTGAAGAAACATACTGAATCTTTGTAAATTCTTTGCAGAATCTTCCTACTGAGTCACCAGAAGCAGAAACAAAACAAAAACTAAAATGACTGAAGACATCTGTAAGTGAGAAAGATCGGGATGTGTTCAATAAAAGTTGTTCAGCTACTCTAACTTTTAAAATGCGTTCATCAGCGTCTGTGTTGAACATCTATGGAGAAACAGCATTTAAAATTTTTGCAACTTAAATCTGCAGACTCAGGTTATTTGCATACAATCTACATGAGCATAAGACTAGCAGCCATAGTACTTCGATTCTTCTGATTTTGAAGGACCTGCAGGGATTGATTCACTGCCACTCACTGCCTTCTTGCTATATTAAACTGTCCCTAATCTGATTGGCTACATATTGATATACTAGACGACAAGCTATTTGTCAAGTAAGTTTCTACATTTGGTTCTCTGGTGTGATTGAAAAACATAGTAAGTAAATTTTTAAAATTATATTCATTATAGGGATTTAACGCGTCTTAGTATGTAACACATCTTAATTCTTTTTTTACCCTTCCTCTTCTTTCTCAACATGTCTTAATACGTAACACATCTTAATTCTTTTT
>RJWT010010899.1:0-23747 GCA_004365215.1 Cuniculus paca | reverse complement strand
TATAGGGGAGCCAGTCTGACAAGCTTCTCCAGGAGAACCAAGGGCTCCAAACAACAGCACTTAGGAGAACCCACAACGCCTCTGCTCTTCCCCTCCACATCTCTCTTTATGCTGGCAACCTTCCTCAGGTGAATTGTCTAAACGCGGCACCATGCCGATTTAATTCAGCTGGTGCCAAGTTGACCACTAGTTTTTAATCCATAACAATATGTTTTTGCCCCCTTTGTCAAAGATCAAATAGCTGGATGTGTCTGGGGATATTTCTGTATCCTCTACTCTGTTCCATCCACATATATGTTTTTGTTCCAGTATCATGCTGTTTTTACTACTATTGATATTTAGTATAGCTTAAAGTCAGAAATAGTAAAGTCTCCTGCTTTTCTCTTGCTGCCCAAAATTGCTTTTGCTATTCTGGGTCTCTTCTAGTTCCATATGAATTTCAGCATTGTTTCCTCTAGTTCTGTACAGTATGTTGTTGGCATTTTGATTGGGACTGTGTTGAATCTGTAAAAACAGTATTGGGCATACAGATGTTTTGACTGTACAGTATTGGTTCTGCCTATCCAGGAGCAGGGGACATCTTTCATTTTCTGAAGTCCTCTTCAGTCTCCTTTTCCAGAGTACTGTGGAACTTTCTAATGAACACATTTAAGGGATGGCTTCAACATTGCCAAGGCTTCTGTGATAGCTGATGATAGTTTTGCCGTATTTACATCTATGACATAGGGATTATTTTTATCTATGTAAAGGGTTTTAAATTCTTTACATATTTATTTATTTTTATTTTAAGGAGAATAAAACTCAACAATACAAAACAGAATAAAGCCAATCAAAACAAAGCAGTGACAATGGTACATAACTTCAAAACAGGACACTAGGTCATCAACAATGGCTACCATAATACAGCTTCTTATCTTCACGATAGTTGACCATTTCCTCAGACATAGTAAAAATCAAATAAAACAAAACAGAGTAAAACCAATCAAAACAGAGCACTGAATAAAACAAAACAATAAATCAAAACAAAACAAAACTGTGAGAACAATATTGGATTTCAAAAACAAGACAGAAGAAAATCCCCTATATTTGCTATATTACATACTGTTATCTTACTGATAGATGCTTAGACTACCAGTCTTAGTCCTGAAAAGTCAATCAAACAATACAAGCATTTAGTTGTTTTTGTGCCTCGGTTACTATCAACTCAGCCTGTCCTCCAAACCAGCAGGCTGCTTATGGGGCTGCAGAGGTCTTGATTCTCCACCAGTGTACTAGGTGGCTTGTGAGAAAGGCAATCTGGCTTCTCTCTTCCTGGGTCCCACCTAGTTTGCATGGCTTATGGGAAGATCAAACTAGCTTCTTGATATGCTCTTCCCAGACCCAGATCTGGCATGGGCTATCTTGCCTCACGGAAACAGCAAACTGGCTTCTCTTTTCCTGGGCCCTGCAGAGTCTGTATTTTTAAGTAATTAGAAATAATATGTATTTTAGGGAAAAAAAAAAAGCAACAAAAGCAAAATACTTTTAAAATTATTTTCAAATCATGGTATGTTGACATTGACTAAAATATTTTATTAAAATATATTCAGTGATTCTCATTATATTTTACTTGATTGAAACAAACTGTTTAAAATTGTGTGTTCCAGTCAGGCTTGGCACACATTTATAATCCCAGCACTCTGAGAGGCTGAGGCAGGACAATTAAAGGTCTGTGTGCAGCTGGGAAAGTTAATGACTTAGTGAGACCCTGTCTTAGAATAATAATAATAATAACAACAACAACAACAACAACCATAACAAAGGGCTAGAGATGTAGCTCAATGTCAAGACCTTTGGTTCAATCTCCAGTTTAATAAAAAGAATGAAAAAGTCACGTGTTCCTTTAACCTTTGTCATTAGACACAACACATAAATTAAAATAAACAGACAAGTTTCCAGTCTTAATTAATTTTTGCAATGTAACATAATAAGTGTATTTTATAACCATCTTGTAGTTTAAATGTGGAGCTAATATTACCAAGCTTTTGTAACATTCTTGAGATGAATGTGAGATATATTACACAAAAGAGAAAACGAAAACTAAGGGTACACTTAAGCATGCATGTAAAGGGGAAAAATAGCCACTTGAGAAGAATATCACATTATTATCATCTATCTATAAAAGTCTGTGATGACAGCATCATGTTAGAAAGGGTCAGTAATCAACACATACAAACATCTTTTTTGAATTACAGGCCTATATATGCTCTATGATAAAAGCGCTAGTCACCCTAATGTGCAGAAATAGTAGTATTTCATTATAGGAATAAAGGGAGCTCAGGTGCTCTCCTGGCAATACGCAAAGGGCCCAGTCCTCTCTGGAAACAGAGGCCATAGCTGGATCTAAGTCAGTCTATCAAAGATGGCAATTTACTGTATTATAATACTATTGTATCTATTTACATTTTAAGTCATTCCAAAAGAATTAACAGCTATGCAAACCTTTTGGGAAATTGAACAATTGTTACTGATAAGTTCCGCCTGAGACTTGCCCAGTCATCATGGCAACAGTCCAATGCTGAGTCATCATGGTGCCTAGCTTCTTCTTCCCAGAAACCCCTATGGTTTCTTCTGCCCAGCTGCCTTTGCCAAAGCCTGCACGTGACAAAAATGATCCTATCCCCTTCAACTTCATCATGCTGAGCAACCTATGTCAGCTGCCATGTGCCCTCCCCTATCCAAATACACTTAAGCTCAAACCTCGCCCTTTGTCTTCAGAGAGCCAGCACAGCTGTTGTGGTTACTCCCTCCGTGCCTGCATTAAACTTTTATATCTTGCTGTTTATATCTCTCTCCTCCCTTTCTCTGCACGGTTTTAGACTGAGTATCTAATTATAGCTCAATCAGTTACTTTAAATGATTGCTTGCAATCTTTCCCATTTGTTTCTCATTTGAGATCTCAAGCCCACATCTCAGGCATAACATAAAACTTTCTCTTAACCACTGGATTTTTCTGCTAAAGATTCTGACTTGATTGTATCCCATACTGTCTCAAATAAGAATCTTTAACTTTTGTTACATGGAACCTAAACAGGACATTGACCATTTTTTATGCCCAGGCCTGGACACTTAATCCCACCTTCCCTTAGCACTTGAGACACCATAATATGCTCCAGAGGAACTGCTTCAGAATTTCTCTGAAGATAGTTGTTACTTAGGTTCAAAAATGACCAAATCTTCAACCATTTAACATATTTGTGTGTTGCTTTACTTATATACATTTTTTCTAGGGACATTAGCTCTGATAGTTCTGAGAGGAGAACCCACATTTCTATAACTGTGTTTAGACACAAACTACTAAATGCATATGGTAATATTTTGTGGCCCTAATTTCTATTGGATTGTTATCCTGAGATGAAAGACAATTATTGATTAATATGTCATCCCAAACAATTAAATAATAATGGTTTGCTCTAACACATGACAAGTTTCTAAATTTCCATTTGAAAAGTTGTAAAAATTATACTTGTCCTTTTAGGAAACATATAATGTCATTCTTGATGGCATACTTAGTATTATTAGATAAATATTGCTAATTTTTTTTTGCTTGATATAAACAGAAAGACATGTTATGCGTGAATTTGAAGGAGGAAAAAATTAGCTACCCCTCTCTTCCCAATACTTGGAAGTACAAAAAGTATTCAAGAAAAATTGACTTTAGATTAGGATGAGCCAAGTCCTGTGCCACTGCCTATGACCTATTAGGAGATGGACTACACAGGAGTGAGTAAAAGTCAAGTGAGTGAACCTTGATCTGTGTAATTGTTCCCCATTGCTCTATTTACTGCCTAAATTCTGCTTCCTATCAGGTCAGTGGAGTTCTTAGATTCTTTTATGAGCAAAAACCCTACTGTGAATTGTGCATGGGTTGGATCTGGGTTTCCCACTCCTTATTAGTAACTAGTGATGCTTGCACTGAGGAGTGGCTGCAAATACAGATTTACTTTAACAGAGAGGTTTGAATACACAGACCATAATAATTTCATTACTTTCAGGATTATGTCAAAATCCTATCATGAGTGGCAAGTGACTTGCTACATCCGGTGTCAGGCTTTACAGTGGCAAATGCATTGATGCACTTAAATTAGTAGCTTCATCTAGTGACAGGCTTTACATCAGAATCCAGCACTTCTTTTAGCCCATGTGTGGCCTGCCTGATATTTTTATTTACCACTTCTGATCATGCCTCTTTCTCATGTATTTGTTTCAGTCACAGTTTTGGTAAGTCTACAACCTAACCTTGGCCAAAATAAATATAATGACACTGGAGGACCTTTTTGAAGAAAAAAAAAAAAACAGACTCAAGGTGAGACTCCATAAGACTGTAATACTTCCACCAAAAAGAATGCCTTATTTAAAGGAAAATACCAAAAGTTATAGTTAAATATGGAAACATTGCAACAGGTGATTCACATTCTCCAAGCCTACATTCTGTAATATGTGGCGACTGGCTACCCAACAAAGCCATAAAATCTTGAAAACTGCTTTGTTGCATGGGGACCAGGCATCGTACATTAAAAGACAAGTGTTTTTAAAAAGAAAAAAATATGTGTCTGCCATTTCTACTTCATCTGAGAAGTATTTACTTATCTCAGATGCTCATTTTTGGATTGAGTATTTAAATTTTGGGAGTCTGAGTTTTTGAGTTATTCATATAATCCAGATAGTAGCCCTTTGTCTAAGGAGCAGTTGATAAAATTTTTCCCACACTAAGTTGTCTCTTCACTCTGTTGGTGGTTTCTTTTGCTGTGCAAAAGCCTTTTAAAAATATGAGATCCCAGTTGTTGATTCTTTGTGATTGTTCTTTGTGATTGTTTTGTTGATAAAGTCTTTGCCTGTACCAGTATCCTCAAGAGTTACACTTATTCTACCTCCCAGCAGATTTAATGATTCCATTTAATTATTTAGATCACTGATCCATTTAGATTTTACTTTAGTTGCATGGTGAAAAATACAGATCAAATTCTAATCTTCAGTGTATGGAAATGCAATTTTTCCAGCACCATTTATGAATGAGACTATCTTTCTTCCAATGAATATGTTGGGCTTCACTGTCAAAGATAAGTTGGATAAGTATTTGTTTCTGCATGTTCTAACCTGTTCCACAATCCTCAGGTCTGTTTTATGCCAGTACCAAGCTGTTTTTATCACAGTAGATTTGTAGTATAATTTCAGGTGAGGAATTGTGATGCCCCTTGTTTGCCTTTGTTGCCAACAATTGTTTTTGTTATTCAAATTCCCTTCTAGTTCCAAATAAATTTTAGGATTGTTTACTCTAATTCTTTGTTATACACTATTGATTGGGATTGCACTAAAGCTGTATTATAATTTTGGAAGTATGACCATTTTCACTATATTGGTTCTTCCTACCCAAGAACAAGGGAAATCTACTTCTTGATATCCTTTTCAATCTTCTTTTTCAGACTATTGTAGTTTTCAATGTACAGGTATTTTACTTCCTTTGTTAGATTGATTTCTAGGTGTTTCATTTTTTGGATGCAATTTTAAAAGATGTTGTTTCCCTAATTTCTCTTTCAATGAGTTTTTTATTCGTGTACAAGAAGGCTATTGATTTTTGAGTGTTGACTTTCTATCCAGCTATACTACTGAATTTGGTTATTAAATCTAGAAGTCTTTTGGTAAAATTTTTTGAGTCTTCTAGGTAGAGTATCATGTCTTCCTCAAGTAATGATAATTTAAACTCTTCCTTTCCTATCCTTATTCCTATTATTTCTTTCTCTTATCTAATTGGTCTAGCTAATGTTTCCAGAGCTGTATTGAATAAGAGTGGTGACAATGGACATCTTTGTCTTGTTCCTGATTTTAGAGCTAAAGCTTTCAGTTTTTGTTCATTTAGTATGATGTTGGCTATTGCTTTGTCAGAGATAGTTTTTATCAGATTGAGATAAAGACTATCTATTCCAGTTTTCTGTATGTTTTTTTATCATGAATGGGTGTTGGACTTTGTTAAATGCTTTTTCTGCATGTATAAGGGTGATCATATGGCTTTTGTCCTTGGCTCTGTTAATATGGTGTATTACATTTATTGATTTGCATATGTGAAAGCATCCCTGCATCCCTGGGATGAATCCTATATTCAACATCACTGGTCATTCACGACATGCAAATTAAACAATGCTGAGCTTCCATCTCAACCCAGAAAAATAACTATCATCAAGAAATCAACCAATAACAAATGCTAGTGGGGCTGTTAGGAAAAAGAAACTCTTCTCTACTGTTGGTGGGTATGTAGACTGGTGGAAGGACTATGGAAATCTGTGGAGATTCCTAAAAAAACTAAGACTTGAAGTTCCATTCAACCCATCTATTCCCCTTCTTGGTACCTTTCTGGAGGAATTAAAAGCATCGCACCACAGCAATATTAGAACACCCATGTTTATAGTGGCACAGTTTTTAATAACTAAATGCTGGAAACAGGCCAAATGTCCCTCAAAAGATGAATGGGTAAAGAAGATGTGATATTTTTTATACCATGGAGTACTACTCTGCCATAAAGAAAGATAAAGCTTGGAATATTTCTAGGTAAATGGATGTATCTTGAGACCATACTCTTTAAGTAAAATACATCACACATACATGTGTAAATACTGCATTGTTTCACTGGTGTGAGAAACTGAAAGTGTAAATAAGGACCAAAATGCGTACTAGACATTGTGAAATGGGAAGAAAATGTTCAAATGGGAAAGGGAAATAGGTATGGGAGAGAAGGAAAGAACGAAGGGAAAAAGAAAAAATGAGAAAAGAAAGAAAAAAGGACACAGTTTTTCTAAATAAGGAGGGGAAGAGCAGTTGAAAGGAGGGTAGGTGAAGGGTAAAAAACAGAATCAAGTTATATCATGTACAGGTACAAATTCCCTATAATGAGTGTGATCATTATGTAACCTAAAATATACCAATAAACTTAATTAATTTTAAAAAAGAAAATAATAATTGTTCAGGGCTTTTGAGTTTTGAGGGGTATTTGAGATTTCTTTCCAAAACACAGTCACCATTGATTGCGCATTTCAGCAAGATACAAAATGAGTCAGAAAATTTGCTTATTTGTATAAATCTAAGTATTAAGACATTTATAAAAATGAGTGCTAGAAGAAAATTATGAAGCCTCTACAAAAGCATTAAAGTATGTGACTCAAGAGAAAACAATTTAATATTCAAGAAATATATATTAATTGCTTACTATAATCTATATAAAGTACAAATTTGAGCATGAAATATCTAACATTGCTGCTGTTTTTCTTTCACTAGATTCTACAATCCACTATTAAATATCATTTTACATGACATTGTCCTATGGGCTAGTGCCATGAAAAAAGAATGAACACAGATTTCAAAGTGTAAAGGCAGAGAAGGAATACCTCTGATGAAAAGCAGATCATCTGGATAAAAAGTTTAATGGTGAACATGGTGATTGGTTCCTAGGAAAGTCCAGTAATCATTCTCATTCTATCCCTCAGTTCAAAGCCATTTGAATGTTGAGCAAGCAGCTAAAGAATGATATTAGTTTTATTACAGATAAAAAGTAACATAGAACATTGATTATATCTGCAACTTAATAAACTTGCTAGCAATGATTAATGGTAGAAATCCAACTAAATACTCTATCCTAGATTTTGCTTTGCACTGAAGGTCCTCCTGAAACAAAGAACTTTGAACATTACAACCAGAATTCAGATGTGCTGACTTAAACTTTCTGTTAAATGATACTAGATGCCTCTGTAAAAAGCACTACAGAGCTAATATTCACAAATATCTATTAATGACATAGTTTCCCTTTGAAGAAGAATTTCACCTTCACACAATCCTGAGACACAATGATTTGAGAAAGAATTTAGTGTCCGATCAATGTCTGAATCACTGTAAACCCTATTCACTAAACTATATACAAATAGAAGAAATGAGAGTATATTTGGCATGCAAATTATCCTCCATGAGCTGTTTCTTAGCTGTGAAGTGGAAATAATATCTACCTGGGTTGTGAGAATTTTAAATCCAGATATCTATGTATATATGTATATATATATATAGCAATAAGCTCAATGCTAAAGAAGATAAATAACTAATTAATAAGTAATTGGCATTTTAATAAAGTTACATTTTGATGTTTCTACTACAAAATACAAGAGCCAAAAATATTCTGAATGCTGAGCTAAACTTTCAGAGACATTTTTATTGCTGGGTTCATTCATGCATTCCAAGTTATTTAGGAATATTTATTTTTCAGTCCTTGTTATCTTTCTTGGCACTGAAGCTAGCAATGACCAAAGACTAAAGATTGTTACCCTCAAAGACATATTAACTAATGAATCCAGAATTAATGCAGATTTAGTATATTAAACAGGCAAGAGAGAATTGTAGGAAAAGACAATAATAACTATAAATGTAACTTTAATGCAAGGAAGATGAGCTAGTGGAAATAACTGTCAGTGATATTGTAATAGTTTAAATTCATAAACAGAAATAACTGAGAAGTGAAAAGTGAAGCGAAGCTAATGCTATTAAAATGTGAATGCAAAATATGTTCTTATTATATGATGTTAATGCTCCCCTATCTAATTCACATGTATGTGTTCATTTTTTATGTTTTGTTCAAGAAAAGGCCATGAGTTAGAAAATGCTAGGCTGGAAATGTATCTTGAGTCACATGAAAATTCTTAAGTTTGTTCAACAGGTGAGAGACAGAGAGACAGGAGAGGGGGTGAGGGAAGGAGAGAGAGAGTGGTTTTCATCATTCACCATGGTGTAACTGACATCTCAACTGAGGCTTTTCATAATCAGATGTATAATGCTGGCCATGATAACTCAGCATTACTTTTCTTTTCTGCGAAGGAAATAGAAAGATCAATTTAAGACTTAAAATTTGGTTTCCAAGAAAAGGGCATAATAGGTAATTTAACATTCTTGTACTCAACCCATGGAGAAGAAGTCTGCTCCACCGTCCCCAAACCTGATACAGCTGTGGAGACTAATGTCATGACATTCAGAGAAAAAATGGAAACGTCTTTTACTCAAAAAAATGAGACTTCTGGGAAGCATGTGACAGTCTCTCAATCAGGTAGCAAAATGGAGGAAAGACCCATAATTTTTTTTTTATTTTTGCGGCACCAGGGATTGAACTCACCACCTTGTGCTTGCCAGGCAGGCACTTAGACCACTGAGCTAGATCCCCAGCCCTGGTGTTTTTGAGACAGGGTCTCACTATGCCATTCAGCCTGGCCTTGAGCTTTCTTTTTAGCCCAGGCTGGTCTTGAACTCACAACGATCCACCTGTCTCAGCCTCCCGAGTGCTGGGATTACAGGCGTGAGCCACCATGCCCGGCTGACCCATAAGTTTTTAAGGTAGTTAAATCTTTGATGGGGCTAGAATGATTCCCATGTGTGCAAGATTTGGACTTTCCACCTGCACAAATGGAGAGCATACTTAATTTTCCCTATCAGCTTTCCCCAGTGTGGTTCTGTAGGAACAGAGGAGGTGTTAGGACAAAAGAACCCTCAGTATACAAACATCAAAAACACAGTCAGATTCTTTATTACAAACGTGCAGGTCAGAGACTGGTACCTTCTAGTTTGGTCTGCTATTAAAGATTTAAAAATATAAAATTTATTCATAAGAGGGTTAATTCACCAAAACTTCATCAATGTCAAGTGGTCAGTGTTACAAAATATAGGCTTTATAAGACATGTTAAATTCCTTTTCAATGAAAAACATATTTCAAGTTCTTGCCTAGCCATAAAAATCAAGACTTCTTTATGCTTATACTCTCCCTGCATGTGGCATCCTTCGAAGCATGTTCTCTAGAAAAAAGGTAAGTATTAATATCTGTCCTTGCAGTGTTTTTTTTTACTATAATTCTTGAAATGATTATTCCATGGATGCGTATTGACATAGAAACATTAATATTTATATGGACTATTGGGACAATAGCTCAGTGAAATGCGGAAAATATGCAAAACATTTTGACTGTCTCTCAGAGAACTTCTAAGAAAACATTTATAAACTTCTCTGCCTCTAAATACAAAATGAAATTTTTTCTAGAGGTCTGAAATTTAATGCGTTCTCTAGTTAACCTTTCTTATAATTTTTTCCTGGCATGTTATGGCTGTGAGCCTAACTCACTTATGAAAAGTTTCATTGACAAACTGTGAACCTTCTGATATTTTTTACAAGATCTAAAATCTGCTACCTCCTCCCTTGCTCACCTCCCTTATTCCTCTCCTTCTCCTTTTCTCTTTCTCTCTCTGTCTCTGTCTGCAGCTCTCTCTCTCCTTCTCTGTAGTACCTGCACTTAATTATAATACAGCCTTCATACTTACATACACCTCCAGCATATTAATAATATATATATTTTTTTTACATTTTGAGTTGAGCCAGGGTTTTGTTAAGTCTCTAAGTTTCCTAAGCTGGGCTATAACTTGAAATTTTCCTTACTTCAGTTTCTCAGAGTGCTGTCCTTACAGGCATATGTCACCACAACATATGGTTTTCAATACTCTCCCAGCATATCAAACCACCTGGAAAATTTACAAAAACAAACAGACATGAGCCAGAATACTGCCCCTCAGAGATGCTGATTTAATTGGTGACTTTCATGTGCAGCCAAGGTGGAGGAACATAGCCATAATAGAAAGAGTGGCTATTATCTCTCCAAGTCATTTTCTTCAGTGTATACATAAACTGGAATGTGATAGAAAGCAAGCGGCCAAGATGCTTCTACTACAAAATGTTGCAATAGATATTTTCATTGCACTTATTACATTTAATTATGAAATATTGTATTTCACTGCCTCCATATTTTTTAGAGGAAATGGTGCACAATAATGTTAATTAAAGTTCTGAAGATATAAAATTACTAAGAGGTAGAAGCTGGATCAAAATAATTTCTCTCTGATTCAACAGCCCCTATTGGGTATTCATACTTTGAATATTGGATGACCCTGAGACAAAAATGGACTTCCTTTTAAAAACTAAGTATTTGTATTTATCTTATTCTTCATATCCAAGTTTTATAATGTTGTAGACCACTGTAGTTTCTGCAAGCAAAACTTCAGATCTATTCAAGCACCTGATATAACAATTTTCATTCCCCAGTTATTCACTTGTTGAGAATGAGAGAAATTATATGAGCCTGGAAAAAGTAGAAGAGTAGATGTTTTAATGTGACCATCTGGATCATCACATTGCTCCGGTGGGATATCTGATTTTGAATAAGTTGCATTCATATGATCAGGCCAAAGAATAGTGAATGCCTAATAGCTAACAGCGAAGTTGAAGTTTTTCTCTGGAGTGTTTCTACACTGGAAGAGATTGCTCCTGGGATATATTTTTTTCTGATATTATTATTTTGGTGACAGGAGAAAAACGTTAACATATGAAAAATCCATGGTTTATCTCCTCAAATAAAGCAAGTTTTATTTATTGTCCAGAGGACAAGTTTGAGGTAACCTAAAGGGATTTCTAGAGTCATTTTGGAAAGGGTATATTGGAACTGAGTAAAACAAACATACACACACACACACACACACACACACGAAGTGGGGAGCAAGCACAAGCAATAGGGCATTAATGAAATAATGAAAATAATAAAAGTGACTTCGTTAAGTTGTTTTCGTTAATGACTGATTTTTTTCTCCTACCTACATTAAGACTCACTGCACTTAACTTTAACTTTCCTACTGCCTTTGGCTCTGCCATGTGAACTGTTTGACACTGGGATGTTAGCGTACATAATAATGTCCATATGCATGAAGTTTGGTGGTTGTTACTTTGCAATATTATAAAAACATATGCCTGATAGACAGTTTAAACAATTAATTTGACGATAGTTTTAGGATAGATAATCCAGCTCTGGAGAAAGATTTTGGAGCTAGCTGTCACAGAGACAATATATGATAGAAAGTGGTTTCCAAGATGGTTTCATGTCCATGTGAATGGAACAAAATTTAGTATGGTGTAAGAGACTTTAAGTAAATTTTAAATTTCTTTGCAATGAATGGTAGTTTTATCAGATTTTCATTTCATTGAATACAGCTGCTGTTGAGTCCGGATTATGCAGACTCTTGAGAGAAGACCCTAATTTTTATGCATAATATTTAATACAGATTTAAGAAAAAGGCAAATATTCTGGGATAGGAGTCCTAAGTTGAGGCAATAGTCAAGATGTCCTTTTAATATCAAAAAAGTAGACATAAATATTATTTTTGTATTCAAAAGTCATTACTGATTATTCCAGAAAGATAAATAAGGTAATGTGGACATACACTTCAGAAATATCTATTTGTATTTAATGGATTTAACTAATAGAAGTTTAAGAATAGAATTTCAATTCATAATACATTCTAAAATACAATTAAATCTTTCAGGTTCTGAAATCCTAGATTCAAACAATTTTTTGGCTTTTCCTCTTCTTTTTGACTGTTGGTAGATATTTGAAATACAGAATAATTACTTTCAACTTGGGGAATTCAGAAATATATGCATAGCTTCTTGATAGTTTTTCTTTCCACTTTCTCCCAGTCCTCCATTGCCTATTTCCCTAAATACCCTTTCTGTCTCCACAAAAACTATCTCTCTGTTTCCTATCATGTCTCTTTTATTTTCCTCTGTAAATTATTCATATTTTGAATTTCTCTTACAAGACAAAGATTGTGATATTTATTTGTCTGTATCTGATTTGAGTGAGATTTTATCAAGAAATAAATTATAACTTCTGTTTTTCTGCAAGTGTTCAGATGAACTTTCATTTGAATTGAGATTTGTACTAGGTACTTGAATAAAATTAAGCAAAATGCTCCCAAAGATATTGAACAACTGACAATAAGTTTTTAGGGAAAATTTTTTTTCTATTTTCTTTAAAAATTAGTAAATGGAAAGACAATAGCTGCCATTTCTATTTATAAAATTGAGACTTTTTAAGCAAGATGAATTGTTCTAAATGATGTAATGTAGGCTGCTCAGCCAGACATTGATGGACGAGAGAAAAACTGATGTTTTGTTTCTCACAGATCATTCAATGATTATTAAAATTTAATAGGAGATGATTAAATAAGACACTATAACCATGGTGTGGGGTCTACTTAAGGATACAAATCATGAATTAAAGTAAATTTAAAAAGTAAAAAAGTACTAACCATAAGGAACAAAAATAAGAAAAACTGTGATGTGAATCAGATTGCATACATAGAAATTTCATGTTAGGTGCTTAAATTAAATCAATTTAACTTGAAGTTTTCACTTCGTGTTACACCAATATAACCTGTACTCTTGCTTCAGATAGTTCTTTCTTGTTTCCTGTATCATAGTCAAATAGTAACCACCTGAAAAGTTACAGAAAAATAGGGAGGAGGAACTTCTTGAAATAAAATATGGAGCTGATACACTGGTTAATACTAAGGCTTTATTTGCTAAGTATAGACTCTGTCAGTTGTTGCTCCTAACAGTGATGTGAAGACAGGCAGCACAGACAGTATCCACACGCCAGACTGCATGTGAATCTTTGCCATCCTCACCATGTCTGTCACACCCACTTTGTCAGTTGTAAATTTCTGTAGGCATTGTTGAAACCATCTTCTTACAAGTTCCTGCCAGCTTCCTGTGCCGAGAACACTGTCACAAAACTACAGAGGGCAACTTTACTCTGTATTCTGTGTAACTGGAAACCCATGGAATTATGAAATATTCCAACCATATGCAGAATACCACGTATGCAAAGGAAACAGTGTTTATATTTCTGAGAAAAAAAAAAGAAGGCTTTCTCTCACTCTCTCAATCATGGGGAAGTTATCCTAACCAATATACTAATGTCTCTTTCTTCCTAAAACTGAATAACATCAGTAATTCTCTACTTTCATGAAATATGATCTAATCTTTTGATAGACAAAGATAGTATTTATTTTTAAAAATTATTTATTTATTTTCTTTTTAGGTACTGGGAATTGAACTCAGGATCTTGTGCTTGCCAGGCAGTCGCTTGTACCTCTGAGCTGTATCCCTGTCCACAAACTGAGTTTTTAGAACAAAATCATTCTAGAGTTCAGGATGTATGTCTGTCACTGTCTCTCATTAGCATCTTCTACTTGCCAAAACACATACTTTTTTTTTCTTTTTAAGTGCTATTCACATTACATTCAAGCAAATGTATTCCAAGAACACAGGTCTAATCTGCTTTCCTTTCAGGGATTTCAGGGAAATAACCTTCCTTTTGTTGTTGTTGTTTTTCATCTTCAAAATTATTTTTCTAACAAAGTAGTCCTTCAGGAAACTCTAAAACAAATCAAAATTAAGTCAGTGATGTGGCACAATAATCACATTCACATGCTTGATATCTAGGTGGTGGGAACAAATATTCAAAAAATTCAAATTAATATAAGGAAATCTAAATTTGTACTTGCTTCCCCTGATAATAACAAAGCAAGATGGGACATATATTTTAAGCACAAATAATCTTTTTAGTCAAAATTATGTGGAATTTAGTACTAATGACTCAAAGTTTATCATGATTTTTAATATCTAGCCTATTTCCAAATGATACACATATATAGTCAATCAGTTCTTGACAGAGACATAGAATTTTAGAATCCACAAATGACAAAATATGTACAAATCTAATATTTCAGCAAGTGGCCCTGTAACAAAATGATAATTCTAGGAAGAGAAAAATGTTACTTCTAACATCTTACCATGCACATAAAGTAATTTAACATTATCATACTTAAATGTAAAAACTGAAACTATTAAAAATTTTGTGATAACAGAAGGAGGAAATATTTCTTGGAATAAAAAAGACACTAATTATACATGAGTAAAGTTGATGACGTGGCTTCCAAAGATGTCCATTCCTTAATCTGCAGAACCTGTGAATGTGTCATCTTACACGTCAAATGGTATTCCCCAGATTTAAAAAACAATACAGACCTCGAAAGAAGGCATTATTCTGGTGGGCTCAACCTAATTACATGAGTCCTTAGAAACAGAAAATTTTTCCTGCCTAGTTAGAGAGGTTTGAGACAGATGAAAACAGAAGAAACTCAAAATGTCAAATGTACTCATCATACCTGTACTGGCTTTTAAGAGGGAGGAAAGGGTAATGACTAAAGAATGTAGGAACCATCTAGAAGCTCAGAATCTTTGACTGACATCCAGCAAGAAAACAATCCTACAATGAAAGGAGCTCATTCTGCCAAGAACAAAAGAAGAGGAAATATATTTTCTCCTAGAGTCCCCAGGAAAGGGCAGATTCTGATGATGCCTTGATTTTAGCCATTTTGTACCTATATTAGAAGTACAGAGTGGAAAGATCATAAATTTGTGTTGTTTAGGCTGCAATTTTATGGCAGAAAACAAGACTAAATTCAGGAAAATTAGACTTTGTGAACATTTTAAACTTCCGTCCATCAAAAGTCATCATTAAGAATATGAAAAAGCAAGTTGTAGACTAGAAGAAAAAATTCACAATACATATATGTAGCAAAGAAGTTCTGTGTAGAACATAAAAAAAGCTCTCACAAATCAACAAGTCAAAGAAAAACAAAGTTTTTAAAGTCAGCAGTGAATTTGAGCTGCCATTTAATAAAAGCACATGCAAATGACTAAGAAATAAAGTTCATCTTTACAGTAAGGAAATAGTCTGTACTCTAATTTTGCTGAAAGTGTTACAAGTCAACACAACTATTAGCAGGTTGAATTGCATACATTAAGTAGATACAGTTTACTTGAATTACTCTGAAGTGAAGTGAATAAAAATTTTAGTAAAATAATAATAGTTGAATCAAATAGAACCCCAAGACAAATCTATGGAGAAACAACAGTAATGACTTTGGCTCCCAGTCATTACAGTACTGTTTATTCGAAGAAGGATTTTTTTTGAGGCAGAGTCTCACTCTGTAGTTCAGTCTGGCTTTGAACTCATGGCAATCCTCCTGCCTCAGCTTTCCAAGTGCTGGAATTAAAGGAGCTCACCACCACACCCAGCCAAGGATTGCTTTTGAACATTGCATTTGAGCTTTCCAGTAATGGCTCTCTCAGCACAATTTCCATGCTTTGAATGCTATCATCTCTTCTGTCCTCACACAATAAATCTCCCTGCTGATATCTGTACATGATGATGTCTGACTCAATCTCAAGTTTTCTTTATATTACCCTATGGTGTATGAATTAAAATTAGTCACTCCCAGTAATATGATTTTATTTTAATGGATACAGATAAATTTTCCTCATGGATGTTATATAGTTTTAATTTGGCTGGTTTTCATACTTCATGATAATATAGGATTAATCATGTCATGCTTGTCCTATAAATTAAACAGTGCTTGTAATTTATAAGCTCTCAATATATACTTTGAAACAAATTTAAAACTTCATCTTTTAAAGTTTATGTAGAAATTCCATGTTTATGATTTAATTTAATTCCTCATATAACCATTTGAACTCTTCTCAGTCAGCTGATCACTCAGAGTCCCAGATGCAAGCCAGGTTTCTGAGGATTTAGATGTAGAATTAAATGAGTTAGTAGGTGGTACATATAATGTGGTAAAGAGAATCTAAGACTTTAGGAAATGAACTGATATGAGCAAAGCAGAACACTCAGTAGCTGAATCAGCAGAATCTAGACCATCTTAATGACTGCAGCAGAAGACTCTAAGTATAATAGAGATAGAGAAATTCACCATAACAGCAGCAGTAGATTCAGAACCAGGGTTTAGAGCTGATCCTAGATGTTCTTCCAAATTGGAAGGTATGGCAGCGTGTGCCTTTGACAAAACAAAGTGACTTTGGCACTAAGTAGGGTCAAAGCAGTTACAGACTCAATAAAATATTGGGTGGAAAATCATGAGATTGCTCTTACACATGAAGGGCTTATAAAATTATATTATCTAAAGTTTCACAAATAAAAAGTGGCAGAACTGGAATCTTATTATTTTATTTTATTCCTGATAGTTTATAATGGCTTGGCTCAAGAAAAGAGCCTAAATACTCCTTTTATTGAAAGAAACATGAAGTAAGTCAAGAAATTGAGATTCACTATAATACAGAGTAGAATCAGTAACATTGTCACAGTCCACCTTAATCAACAGAAATAAGAAATAAGAATATTTTAAATATTGTGAAACAAATTGCAAATGTTATATGAAAGTCTAAGATGCATCATTGAATTACACTTTTAGCAGAGTGAAGAATGATAGAGCATATATTTCTTTTAGTCAGCTGAAAGTATGCTTCCCCAGGCGAAGTACTCATAACTCAATTTAAACATATATTTAGTCCCCAACTGACCCACAAAACTAAAAATGTTTTTTAGATCAGCACCATTAATAAACTTCATATGTTGGATGAGCATTCGATGCCTCTTGATTCCCAGTATTTCTCTTTATTGTCTGACTTACATTTCTCAACGCCACAGCCTATTCCCTCTCAGGATTACTGCTTGTATGACTTATAAGTTATCACTGTAGAGTTTCCTTTGTTTCAAATAGATTATCTTCATATAGGCCTGAGTTTTCTAAACCTAGATAACTTTACTTGTGAGACTTGTCAATTACCTCCTATGATCCTCTTCTGATTCCCTGCTAAGAGAGTATGTGCTATCAGTGGTTCATTCTGATTGTTCTTGGACTCATAAGGTTTGCAATGTCCATAACATTTTTATGATACATTTATAATACAGAAGATCTACAGTACAACTTCAAAGGGTGACATGTTCTTTCTTCTGGGTGGTTGTTTTCTATTGATTAAGGTGGACTGTGCCAATGTTACTGATCCTGCATTTACATCACATGGCTATGTTAGAGGCTCTCAGGTTTCACCGTGTAAAGATACTCCCCTCTAATGGAGAATTAGAACATCTAATGGAGAATTAGAATACCATACTTTACTATGGTTTGGATAAAAATACCAGACACAATCTAGTAGCAATAGTTTTACTTGTGCCTTAGCAATAGTAGTAGCTATCTTCCCACTAAAATTTCACAACTACTTTCTGAATAAAATAATTTTTAAGCTTGAAACATATAAATTATTAATAATTTGCCATATTTCACCTAAATCCATGGACTTTGTCAAAATACTACTCATTGCTAGCAACTTTTGGCACTTACCTCTCTGTTTCATGATTTTGCTTTACTCATTGCTTCTATTGTCTTTCAATCTGTGATACCTCAGAGTTTCTGTTCATCAATTTCTTATTTTTTATGGCTTTAGGAAACTAATCATTCGTTCCTGCTCGGTAATGACAAGTCTTAAGCATGGTGTTCTGATTGACTGACCTGTCATCACTGAGAACACTATATACATTCTTTGGGTAGAGTAGTCATTCCATTCCTTATTTCTTTTCCAGCCTATATGTGGGTACTTTTGAGGCTAGAGCCATTTCCATTTGTATGGCACAAATTTGATTACTTAGGAGGCTTAAGCATCTATGATGCAAAGAACTGAAAATACTATGTATTAGAGATGATCAATCCTGCTCCCTTTTTTTAAAAGATCTTTTTACAGTTAAAGAAAAATATAAACTCATTTCTCAAGCATTCAAACCACATTTCCCTAAGCATAGTCATATTACTTTGATTCTTTGCCCTTGCTTTGTAAATTAATGGGACATATATTCAAATGAACTTACTAAAAAAAACTGCAACCAACTATGAGACTGTGAGACTCAATTATGGTACATCTCTATCCTCCTAAGTGTAATATATTTTGAAAATGATTCACATATTCCTCTCCTTTCATATCCTTTTCCCAAATACATGAATTTTCCTTTTTAAAATTCCATCGCAAGCAGTTTTCATATATTTATGCTCAGTATCATGAACCTAAAGATCTTTGAAAGACATCCTGACTGAAGCACATTAGAATGCCCCTCAACTTTTCTTTGCTTTAACACAAACAATAAGGTCAAGCTGTTTCCAACTGAACCATGTCTAAGTAAGTCTGGCTGTTTCTCTGATTGTTCTGTTCGGCAAGCCAAAGGCCTTAAGGTCAAATCAAGGTCATGTCTTTCCAAAGTATGATAGAGCCTAAGTCTAGGATTCTCTTACTCCCTTCCAAAATATTAATGTTCTTCAATGTAGCCAGATGGACTTTTTTATATCTTCTACACAGGACTGTTGGATTCAATTTTTCAATTTTTCCAAGTTTCACCTCTCAGTGTTACAGAATATTTCCAAAGAAACATTTTTCTAACCACTCTTGTGAATTTAATATGTCTAAATAACTGCATTTTATTTAAAAAATGATTTCTTCATGCAGACATTCCATTATCATATCTATGTCTTGTGGATATTAATATATCACAACACTGTTAGAATTGTACATGGATTATATCTCATACATAGCTAAAGCAAAAGTCAATTAGAAGAATGTATTTTTCATAAGAAACACAGGGGCAGCTGGAAAACACAAAATAAATAAAAAATCTTAACACTTTCTCCTTCACTTCTAAGCAAGGAATAAGCAGATGTCATTCTTTATCTGTGTTGCATTTGGCAAATGAGGCACTCGTGTGACATGCTCCATCTGTCAATTTGTTCACTGGGTTGGTCTCTTAAGTTTGATAAGCAACAAGTTGCATGTAGCTTCAATTGCTAACTGCAAGTTGACTCTGTATGGTTCTACAGCTTGCAGGCCTGAAGTTTGAAACTGAGACTAGGTCTATAGGTAAGAGACATGGACAGCTTAAGTATAAAGTACTTAGGTAAGAATAGGAGGACACTGGATCCAAAGTGGAGAATTTCCAGCTCCCTGTCCAACTCTTTTTGCAGAAGACTTCATTAACATGGATTGAATGAAAATCTTTTGAGCTGTGTCTACTTAGGTTATTTGGGAGGTCAAATTTACTTCTTCTGAGCCCAATAGGCCAGTCTGAGCAAATCCCTGCTTACATCATGCTTACTTAGCATCCTTACTGTGTCTGAGCGAATGTCAAAGTACAAATAAATTACATAACAAAATAAAAGATAGATAATAGAAAACAGGGAAATAGATCTTTTGCAAATGCAAAGGTGACCAAGAAATGAAGGGAAGAGCCATAAAAGGAATTCAGGTGTGTTATGTACAATTGCCATCTGCCCCATAGTAAATGTAGTAGTTATGCAATACAAATGTGTAGTAACAAATCTAAAAACTTTAAAAGAACTACAAAGCAAACAGACAGAAGAACACAGAAGTTGTAGTATGTACCAACATTGGTTATTTTGGTTGTCTGTCATGTTGATTAAGCAAACTTAGATATGTTAACAGTTCCAAGGATATTTGGATTTTAGAATTTATTTTTAATGGTAAAATGAAAGACCATGTTCTCTAATAAAATAATTTAGGAACAGAAACTAGGTAGTGGAAGTATCAAAGGGCAGAGGCCTTCTTGCCAAAACACTAAGCTACTAGACGATATGCTCTCCAAAATGACTGAACCCTTCATTTTTGGATTGACACATATTCATTAAAAATAAATTACTGTTCCCATCTGGTCTGACTCATTTGATGGGAACAAGAAGTTCCTCTGGAAGTACAAAATAGACAGGGAGAAAGGGAGTTGAAAATGAAGGGAGACATGGGATTAGCTCTGTGCATTTTTCCAGAACTCAGAACCACAAATATAATTTTGATATACAATTAAAGTATTTTCAGTAGGAAATCATCAAGTACACCTATGCATCAAGATATTTAAGACCTTGAATTACTGCATAGATGAACTGAATTTTCAGTCATTAAAGAGCTGTCCCTCAATCAATCTTTTGAAACTGGCTTCAAATGCTTAACTATTAAAGAAAGAAGGGTTTGTTGTATCCATTCTGATTTATTCCTGCCAAAATTGTGGTGGAATTCATAAAAACTTAGTTAAAATGTAAATTATTCTAGTAGGGACATTTTATATAAGTATCCTCTAGTATCCTTGAACTTTTTGCATTCTCTAAACCCAGTATAGTTTGCATATTATAATCTATAACAAAAGAGAGAGAGAGAGAGAGTTCTTATTCACTGTAGCAAGCTCAAAATATATAAATCAAGTTTTACCTACTATTCTTTCGCTAAAAGATTATATTTTCATAAATTGAAAAATAACATTTCTCATTCACTTCACAAGTTCTTAAATCAGCGTCTCTTCTCATATTAATCTCTTTGGTTTTTGTAGATGGACAAAATATATTTGTCTTGGCAGAATTTATGTAAATTATTTTCTGTTTTAAGTGTTTCAACCAGAAAGTAATTTTTCAAAAAGAGATCTAAATTCAACAGTTTAAATGAGCACATAAATGAAATACATCAAAAGTAAATATATATTATTATAAATTTATATATGCAACTACTATAATTGTTCTTATGGGAAATTTTAAACTGGGTGTAAAGCAAGATTTCCATTGAGTAGATATGTTTAATTCTCTGTCATCATATTTCAAGGGAAAATTTATGAATGATAAACCAGTAGAGGTTTGCCAATTCTGACAGTGTAATTTTTTCTTCATAGATGAACTAAGAAAAGAATTATTTACTTGGATTTTTTTTGAAAATCCATATTTTTCTGTGAAAGATCATATAGGACCTACCACAAAAATATGGTTGAATGGAAGTTTGTTTCTGTTATCAATCGAAAAGGTGAACCATATGCACAAACTATCTTCCAAATGAAATTGTACCCAAATACACATGTAGTACCCTCTTCTGAGTTTGAAAAATAGACTTTCACTTAATAGAGTTAGCATTCTGTATCTTGGCATGTGATAGTAAATCCAAGATGTC
Organism: Cuniculus paca; assembly: GCA_004365215.1. Lineage (NCBI taxonomy): Eukaryota > Metazoa > Chordata > Mammalia > Rodentia > Cuniculidae > Cuniculus > Cuniculus paca. The sequence continues at coordinate 1,963 of RJWT010010899.1, read as the reverse complement.
CAAGGAAGCTCAGAAGAAATCAAAGTCAAGTTTTAATCTATAAAGGATATATCTTTATTATATTTGGATTCAGGCTACCATTAATATAGTGAGCCAGTATTTCCTCTCAAGGAATTTCTAAGATACAACAGACTTGATAATTTGTAACATGGCAACATGTCTATATGTATAGACAACAATTCACAAAGCATTGCTGTTGCTCTTTTGTGAGGGTTTTTCAAATAAACTCAGGGAAGAATGTACTTTCAGGAATTTGGCTGACTGCTTAGTTAGAGTTTTTAGGGATAATATTTTAATTGAATATCACCAACCCAAGGACTAGCCCTCTACTTAGAATGGTTAGAAACTAAATATGGTCATTGCCTCCTGAAAGAATCAATCTTTTAGGCCTTGGTTTACATGAATCCAATTCATTAGCCACTCCACATTTTTCCTGATAAACATAGCTGTACATCACAGTTTTTATAATGGATCTTCCCTATGCCTTGTCTTCACATTTTTCCCAATACATTGTCTTTACATTTTTCTCCATTCCATCTTACCTGACACATCAGTATCAGAGAAGCAATTCCTGGCATCCTATCCAGAATTACTTCTTACTGACTTCTCTGTTCTTTTGACTTTTTCCCATCACCTTACAGCAGTTAATGATACCTGAAAGGCTACTATTCATTTAATTCCACAGCCAGTTGTCCTCTTTTCCCTACAATTAGATACATTCAAGAATATGGCCCTTTGCATTACTCCTCCCACAATTGAGAATACCAAAAATCTGGTGCTCAGTATATTTACAGTCAGCATAAAGAGGCAACAGTGGTAGAATCTTTTAATTTCCTTGATTTAATCCATAAAAATAGAGTAACAATTAAGATAAAAATATGCAAACCTCCATACATCTGTACTACAAGTAGAATAAGAAATATGCATCAAATTTTCAGCAGACATATGTATTAGCAACAGTTCAAAGAAACAGGACAAAAAGGAAAGAAGACAAAGGAACTTTCATCACTCCTGAAAATCAGAAAACCCAGACACTACCATTAGGTACTTGCTACTGTAAAGTAGACCACTCAGTGTGGAAAGTGTAGTAAAACAGTATGAAAATATCAAAATTGGTAGAAGGTTCTGAAATCTTCAGTGTAAGGGTATAAAGACACCAGAGGAAGAGCAGAGCAGGTGAACTAAATGCACATGTGAAAAATCAAAGCTCCATTTGTACAAAGTCTCACTGAGGAGAAACTGATTCCAAACTGGTAGAAGAAAGTGGAAACAATTAAAAGTGAGGTCCACATGAAAGTAGAAGAGGAAACCAATATAGGTTATATGCAAAAAAGTTTCCTCTAATAACTGAAAAACAAACTGTTGAATTATGCATCTAGAATAATTTTACTACCCCATGTCTTTCCTAAGAACAAAGAAAGAATGATTGTTAAACAGGAGCAATATGGTTTTGCAATTTTATCATGTATATCATACTAGAAAAAAATAATATTATAATAAGAGATTGTGCATATAAATAATCAGAATTTGTCAGCAAGATATTTCTGCAAAATAAAGGAAAATTATAGTCTCAAGTTTCAAAGAATGTGTAACAATTAACATAATTACTTAAAATATGAAAGAAAAAAGTAAGAGGCAGACAGAAATTAATAATGAAATTATGAGAGTAAAAACAGATTTGAAAAAGCATATCACAGATGTAAGGAGAAAAGGAAAATATCTGTCAATTGATGAAATACAAAGATAAATACATATAATGAGTAATCCTAGAGGAGAAGGAAAGGATGAGGAGGACCATTCTAAAATAAAGAAGTAGGAGAAGGAGATACATTTTTAAAAATATTTCACAAAATTATAATCCCCAAAATGATGTTTAAAGTTAGATAATATTAAAAAAATCACAAAATAACTTGAAATGGAAAAAAATTCCTTGAAATAGCACCAACTATAAAATAAAACTGAA
>RJWT010010898.1:5000-20000 GCA_004365215.1 Cuniculus paca | reverse complement strand
CTAGAAAGAGGTAACAGCAGCTCAGAATGAAATCAACCCAGAATCCTCCAGGTAACACATCTTTTTATTCATCCATCCATTCACTTGTGTGTTCAGTCATTTAACAAAAATTTACTGATTCTAGGTAGTAGGGATACCAAAATAAAGGAGATTTACTCCTGCCTTCCAGGGACTCATACTTTGTTTGGACAATGGAAAATTCCAACCAAGTAGAGGTCTCTCATATATATTTGGGAAATCCCAGAGGGCTTCACATAGGAGGCAGCACTAGTCTCAGGGGAAGAGGTAACAAATGACATCAGTGTGGAACCCTTATGTTAATGACCCTTACACTGGAATCTAGGTTTCTGGCCTAAAACCTCCCTCCTGAGTTGAGTAAAACTTGAAGACCCAGTTTGTAAATGTCCATGATCTTCACCTTGCCATCCTGCAAAGCCCAAGAGCAAATTCAGAAGAGACTCGAACTTGTCCAAAGCATCAGGAAGTAAAGTGGGTCAAGTGGAATTAAAATATGCTTCAGCCAAAGGCTTGTCTCACCCAAAATGGAGGGGGAAAAAAATGCTACAGAACTAGTGAGGCTCCTTTGATAAATGAGAGTGACTCACAATTGGAGATATTTTTAGAAAATGTAAAGAAGAAATATGCTAACCAATCCAGAGCTCAGCTCACATTATTTTAACAATAGCTAATGAGATTTGATAAATCTCTAGATGGTGATGGAGGGGGATGCTTCTGAAGAGCTGTAAGATTGAAGACACAAAGTATCCAAGCTTGAGACATTTTCTCCAGTTTATTCCATAAAAGAAAAGTTCACCAGAGTTGAGCTACCTGGCGCAGTGACATAGTTCTTGCTCACACACAGGCCCCAAAGCCCGGTAAACGTATGTCCCCTCAGCAAGTCCCCTAAACTCACAGAACCTCTACTGTCTAATCTGCAAAATGGTAATAATGACACCTTTCTCAAGGGGTGCTGCAGGGGTTTGAGGTACAGAAGCTGGCACATCACAGCTCATTTCAGACCGACCTGGATTCTGGCAGCTATACCGTGTACTAACCATGTAGGGCAAGCTACCCAACCTTTGTTAGCCTGTTTCCACATGTGTCAAAAAGAAGGCATAAAGCCTACTTCATAGGTTTTGCGAGAATGAAACAAGTTATTGCATGTAAATGGCTGAGCTCAATCATTGTTAGCTCTAACTGAATTACTAGATAACTCTTTCTCCTTCCCCTAATAGCCATGAAATGAGAAATACATGTTAGTGTCCTTTTGAAGAAAGTGTGTTGTCAAGAAAGTCATTACCACTGTTTTCATGTGTAAACAACAATAGCTGGATCAATGTCTCCTTCCCACAGCAATCAGACATTTTTAATACTCATAAATTAGCATGGTTTTAAATGCATGGCCTCAATTCTATTATCTGGTGGTTGACTAACCAACCAGGGGACTCACAGTGGTAACACTCTAACCCTAACACTCTTTTCTACAGGACACCATGGGACCCTTGATAAGGCTCTGGAGTCCGATTTATCTGTGTTCACATAGCTCTAGCTGTGTGACCTTTGGGGCAGCTATCAAAACTCCTTTTGGTTAAGTAGGCTACCCACTCTGCTTCCTGCTTCCTCGGCTACAAAGGTAAGAATGGCAACATCTTCCTCAAAACTGTATGCTGGGGATAACACATGTAAAAGATGTTTGGCCCATACAATTCATAAATGTTCATTACTTTCCTGAGCTACCTTTTGCCAACCATTTGGTCTGAGTTTATGGAATTATAAATTTAGTGTAACATCTGCCTAACAAAAGCATTATTACCTTGCTTTGAAATATTACATAATACACTCTGAGCCAAAAATAAATCATTTGAGTGTTATCCATTGTTTTGGATTAATCTCCACCATCACTCCCCTCCATTAGAGAAGACAGGCCAAGAGACGGTTACAATCATTTTCGAAGTGAATTGAAGACTTTATAATTAACCCTTAAATCAGAGAAGTTGCAGTATTTACAATGTGAAACGGGTCATCCTTGGTATATAAAACCCTTTTCCCTTTAATGAGTCCATGTAATGTATTGGCAAATATAGCTGTTATCGGTAAATTCCTATTTAACAGATGGACAAAATAAGGTAGTGAGATTAAATGATTAGCCCATGGCTAATATTTGATTAGAAAGACAAATTTAATCAGAGTTGCCATTTGACTTCCCTTCAGGACTAGAATTAGATTCCAAGTGTTTCCTGACTCCCAGTTTAGTGCCTATTTCACACCACAGTGCAATATGTGCTTTATGACATGCTTTAAAATTTAAAAGGGGAGGGAGGGGGCAGGGGTACCTTCCTCCTAAAAGCACAGAGCACAGGATACAAGGTAAGAACTCCATCATTCATTTTCATAGCATTCTACATAGGACAATGAGTGTTGTCTCTCCTTTGGTTGGTAAGATGATCCAGAAATACAAGTTAATAATAGTAATAATAACACAAGTATACAAAATGTCCATAATACCAGTGAATCAAAGAAAGCCCCAAATTTCTTCGTCTTATATGAAATTTAATTTTATACCTTGGAGGCCACACAGTTCTATAAATTTTGGGGAATACAGGGAAATCAAATTAGTGGCTTTTTTAAAATTGGGGTAGGGGTCATAGGAGTGTCTAGTAGCAACGCTGAATAGGTTGGTAGCGTTTTTAGAATTCATCTTTTAACTTAGTTACCCAGTTCTCATCAGGCTCAACCAACCAACTGCCCAACCCTGTTTTGTTTTGAAAAATAATGTCACAAATATGTCCAGAGCTGGATAAAATGCAGAGTAATTAGTTCATTAACATGCCATCAGTATGCAAAACATGGGGATTCCAGAGGGGGAATCCTTTGGTAGGCCTACTGGAAATCAAATTCCAGGCCAAAAACATATAAAATACAATTCAAGGAGAAAAATATTTCAGCTACACCTCTTCTTAGCCCCGGGCAAACACTGTGCGGTTTTTGAAGGGTCCAAAGCCAGCCAGAATCAACCAGTTCCCTCCTCTTTTAAAACATGTTTTACTACTTAAAGGGGGTAACAAAACAATTGCTTTCAGCAGGAGGTGGCTGATGGAGGTTTGTGAATTACACCCACCCCATGAAGAGAGGCCTAGCTAAAAACATCAGTGTCAGAAATCCATTTAGAATTGCCTGTCCTTTGAAAATCAGGGCTGTTTATCTGCCTGATTCACTCACTAACAAACCAGAAAACTCAAACCTGCCTCTTCCCCCTCTTCCCACCCCTGCTGCCCACTCTCCTATCAAAGAAGCAAAGGATCAGATTTCTAGAGAATGTGGTTTTAGCAAACCCGAGGCAATGTTCCTTCCTACAGGAGTATCCCAAACTTCATCAAAAACATGAAAACTGGTTTCTTTTTGTAATGCAATTTTTACTTCACCTCTGTTCTCCCTGACACACCTGTGAAGTGTCATCAAATACTGCATTACATTAACTTTTAAAAAAGTGCCAACACTGCTAATGTCGGAGACCTCCTGATGTCACAACCTTACGCAGGCTTCAAAGTACAAAAAAAGCATAGTTTGAGTTATACCATGCTCTGTAACAGCACCTGGACAGCAAGGCAGAGGATTTTGGTGGTGGTTAATGAAATAAAACAAAGCCTTTGAAATGAGGTATGCGACAGGGATGTTTGGGGAACTTCCGCCAAATTCCCCTTGTGCAGAGACTTCAGTCCCTTTACCTCCCACCTCCCTCAAGGAACAAGGCAGTTGTTCCTTCCAGTCTCTATCCAATTTTTTAAACGACAGAAATTCCCCCATAGCCTGGAATTTCAAGAAGGAAATATTTTCTCTAAATTCCATGAACATCTATTCTAACCCCCAACAGGAAGAAGGGAAGGAAAGATAAAAGGAAAAAAAAAGAAAGAAGGAAGGGAGGAAAAATCCAATAAATACTATTTAGACTACTGCTTGTTCTGGTTATTTGGCTCTAGGAGGCATTTATTGAAATCCTAGAATGTGTGGTGGGTTTTCATCATAATAGAGTAGAACAACTAAGAATTTATGCACAAGAGTCCTGCAGCCTACTACCTACTACCTCTTGTTGCCTTTCCCAGACTTGCTGATTTAATGAGCTTAGATCATAATATACTTAAATACAAGCGCTTTGCTATTAATTATTGATACTCTTTTTTTAATCCATAGGTGTGATCTCTGCATATTTTCCAGGCCCTTGCAACCCAAGGAGGATATATGTGTATCCATCCCTATCCACTAAGAAGGGTAATTTAGTCTTCAGCCTGATAAAAAACACGTACTGGCCAACTGTCATCTCATTTTGCACATAGAATACAAGATTAAAAGATAGCTCGCAAAGGGCCAGTGAGCTGTGAGATATTCCATGAAATAACACAAAAATTATGGGCTTTGAGAACTGGCACTTTGGCACCAAAATCCATTGCAGTCAAGAATCTATGCAAGAAAAAAAAAATCTTCTTTGGTTTAACCTTTAAATCAACATCCAAAAATGTTTTACTGAAGTGGATACATATTTTTCCTGAACTTTTTCTTTTTAATAAAAGTAACTTGGATCTAATGGTGTGTTACAGTAATTTATTTATAAATTTTGAAATCTTCTTGGACTGTAGCAATTAATGGGAAAATAGGAAGTACAGCCAACAAATTTTTAAAACTCAGAATTGTTTGGATGTAATTAAAAGTATAATCTGTTCCATCTGAATACCTTAGTGCCTCTTATCTTAAAAAACAAACATAAATATTAGTTCTTTCATAGTATGTATGCTTTTCACATATGCTAGAACATGTAAAAAATTTATGAAAATAGTCATGTTGCCAAGTGTGATGGTGCACGCTTGTAATCCTAGCACTCAGGAGGCTGAGGCAAGAGGATCACTGCTTGGACTACATAGTGAGTTCAAGGCCAGCCTGCACGACATGGTGAAAACTATCTCTACTTCGCCACCCCCAAATAAAATAAAAATACTCCTGTGGGGATGGGTGGAGTGGGGTACAGTGTAGCTTGGTAATAACAGTGCTTACCTACCAGACAGGAGGCCCTGGGTTTGGTCCCCAGCACTGAATAGGCTGTCGTGTGTGTGTGTGTGTGTGTGTGTGTGTGTGTGTGTGTGTTAACTCCTTTTATACAAGTATACAATGGCTTTTATATAATCCAAGTCAGTAGCCTCGTATGTGGCTTGAGTCACACAGTTTATTCAGGTTTTAAATGCACTATTTACTAGTTTGTGTGGAGTACGATATATCCATTTTGCTTTCTGAACTAACATGATTACTGAAGTCTTGCTCTGTTTTCTCAGCAACAACTTGCGGGTCAAGTTATCAAGTTATACTTATCGTTAAGTAGTTGAGATTTCTCAAAACTCAGAAGAAATCTTTTAGACCAAAGCTGAAGTATGCAGGCAATCTAAATGAGTTGACATTTCAGGTAGAGAAAGATAACACAATGCCTTTAATTTTTTAAGGGGGGGGGGACTAGCTGTAGCTCTTAAGTATATCCTTGTTGCAGTCTTAACAATTGACAAGGCAATTCTACCAAAATACCCGAGTTCAAACAGCAATTCTGGCACTTTTGGCCTTAACAAGTGCTCTCATGTGGCAGCTGAAGCAGAAAAAAAAAAAAAAAAAATCAACACTGATCCTGCCTCTATTCAAAATTATGATAGTTTGTTCACTAGACTTTTTTACAATAACTTTATTTTTAAAAAACACTGCATTAAAACATTATTGAGTTTTGGCACACCCTCCCATTTTATACCCCAAGTGCGTGCCCACTTTACTCTTGGCCCTATTTAATAAATCGCCTCCTCGAACTTCAATTACCTCATCTGAAGTAATAATTAAAAGGATTACTGTGAGGACTGAATAAGATTGCATGTGTAAGTGCTTGCTCATTGTAAGTGGCAAACGTATAAACACATTTACAAAGCTTATGTGGCTCTAAGATAAAGTTATTACATTACACATTGTATTTAAAGACACAAAGTTTATGGCCAAGTGTAAGTCTTATGATGGATGATGGAAATTAAATCAGAGGCCTTAAGAGAAATATGCAGAATTTGACACACTCATCCCTACCAAATCTTATCTAAATAAAGAAAAAGGTATACAATTACAGCCAAGCAATCAATTTTCTTTCCGGGTTTCATAATTAATTTTCATTTGCAAATTTGGTTTGTCCTCAGATTTCTCCCTTTATAGTTTCTAAAACATTCAATTCAGTAAAACTGAAAAATTAATTTAGGGAGGAACTCTTTAATGCTTTCAAAACTAGAGCTCAAACAACTCAGGTGAGTGCATACAAATATGAAAATTTTTGAAAAAGTTGAGGATGTACACCTTTTGATTCAAGGTAGGGGAACTTTCTGGGCCAAAGGAAGGTGAGATGACTCCTGTTCTTGTGAACTAGTAATTGTTCCCAAGCTGGTTAGAATGCAGTGCTAATTGCATTTTTAAAACACCACCTCTGAACTCCTCGTCTCTTTTCTTAGGATCTTACATTAATGTTGTGCATTTTCAGTGAAAACCTTTGCACTTCACCTTTCTTACTCAACAAGTCCTGAACTCTAGACACACAGGACGCATTTGGTTCGATCTCTCCTGCTCGCCCCAGCAGGTCTGAATCTGGTAGCTGTTTGAGGCTAACATCCAGGCAAGGTGGACCTGCCCTGTTTCTGAGGGGAGGGAGACAATTCAAATCAGTGCTTTGGCGGCTCAGTTCAGGCTTGTCCACCCTAACAGAGACATTAAACAACTTCCCAGTGTCATTCAAAGAACTTATAACAGAATCAATTGATTTTCATCCATGCTTTATATTAGCTGTGACTTAGGAGACAGAATAGCCCTGTTTACACAGCTGTAACATGTCAGGACCTGTAGTACATGATTGGCTTGAGGCCTCCGAGTCTCGGTCCATTCTCAACAGAATCAATCTGAACTCGAAAACATTCTAAGAAACATGCACATATAAAGCTCTCAGCGTACAACTGAAAATACATGCAATGGAGGGAAATTCAAGCTCACCTTCCAAAACATCGGCCCTGACTCTCTCACAATGAGAGCAAAGGGCTACAAATGCCTCTTAACCAAGTACCCCACGTGGGTGGGTGTGACACTTCCAGACTTCTTGGATCTCGGGCTCCACAAGCAGGAGTTGCTGTTTAACATGCGTTCAGAGCATTGCCAATCTAAGATGGCTGCTCAGTAATACTTTAATTGCAGTTTCATGGAAACAAATTGCTATTTAACTGCAATAAGCATTTCTGTGACTTGGCTGGACTGACAATAGGTGAGTTTTAGTAACAGAGGGACAAGTAACATGAACTTGGAAACAGGTCTGTTCCCCATGGCCTCTTGAACTGAGTAAATAGGCACAAAATTAACCAGCATTGTTCTTCTCTGGGAAGGAGTCATTGGAAATCCTCTTCTTAATTTAAAAACAATTATTTAGGCTACGCAAAACTGCACTGGGCTTTTGATAAACAGCTCTTAGATTCCTGTGCTGTTATATAATTTACTGATCCTAAGAAATATTTTATATAAATAACACTGCTCATTAGAATCTTACTATATTGACATTTAGTCATTTCAGAGTTTCATTTTAGATGAGTTGTTTCAAATATCAGTGTTAATAAAGGCAAAAAGAATTTAAATATAGCTAATAGAAAGAGGACGATCTCCCAGGCTTCATTTTGCTGTCAATTTTCTCATTTAGTATAAGATATGTTAAACTATGTTAAACTATTTTCAAATAAATCATGAAGAGCTGGAAATAGTTTCTTGTGGCAAATGATTTGATTTAGAAAGGCTTCGGGCTCCCCTGCTTTGCAGGATAGATATGTAAATCTAACCAGTTAGGTAAAAAAAACATTAAACCCTTTTAGAGGACAATCTTTTTGCAAAATTGTTTCATTAGCAAGAGTGACAATTTGCATGATGGAGACATTTATATGTATCATAAACATCATTTTTTTATCAGGACTTCACAAGGCTCAATAACATTTGCTTTTATTTATTTTTTTAATTGCACTTGCTTGTACGGTCTGTGGGCCATCTTTCTCCAGGATATAGTTAATACTGAATTAAGTCCTTTCAGAAGAACAGCGAATGTCTCACTAATAGCATCACAAACGCAATGGATAAAAGGTGGGTAAGCTGTAGATTTTGTTTCCTAAGCAATGCTGGGGATGAGGGAGCAACTGCACACAATCACTGCTCACATCAGAATAAACCTGAGTGTTTTTAGTAGCTTTCTATCCACACAGAGCATCCCCATTAGAGCGGGTTTTATTGTCTGAAATGCTTCTGGTTTCAAGAAAGTGTTTTACCTAAAGCAAGACTACTACTTAAATATGTTCTATTGTATATTCATAGCTCCATTAGTCCTTCTCCAATTTAGCACATCAAAGAGAAGGCTTCATCACTTGCATGTGGATTATACTAACATGAGTGACATTTGTAATCTTATAGGTCTGCAACTTAAGAAATGCTTTTAGAAGCTCGTTATTAAATACGCAGCAGTGCTTGAGGACTAGCCATATAATAGTTCATTTAAAGTCTATGACCTCCGTCCTCCACATCACTAAACACCACAAGGTATTACTTACTAAAAGTAAGTAAAGTAATACCCTTTTGAATAGGGACATGAGTGCTTATGCCAAAAAGAATATGGAAGATGCTTGCAATCTCATTAATACACTTCCCCCTTGACCAGCCAGGAGAGTCCAAGATTGTTTAGAAACAATTTTTCTTTAAAAAAAATTTTAAAAATTATCTTTACAAAAATTTTACAATTAAAAAAAAATATATATATATATGGAGAAATTCCCCAAGGATCTAACTCAGATACTGTTACATGTGATTTTCTTCATCTTATTTTCTCCTTGCATTTATTTTCTTTCTATAAATCTCTGACAAAACGATCCACTTTAGCGCTTTAAATTTAAATGCTGCTGCCTGAGGTTTGCAGTTTGAGCCACTGATTATTCCTCCTGGCCTGGAATCTCTGAAAACCGGAAGTGAGCACAGAAGTTCTCCAAAGGAAACTATTTAGCTGAGATATGCTGAGCTACATACATCTTTCTATAAAGACCTACTCCTATGCTCACAAGATCTGTATGGCGAGCTCTTCTAGAACATCGTAATACAATACTACTTTAAAAAGAAAAATAGAAAGATCAGTATAAACACACCTCGTTTCCTTAGTCTGTGATAGAAGCTGCAGCTGAGATTTGCTCACATGCAAGCAGCCTGGCGGTGCAGCCCCCGCATCCAGGGCTGTTTGGATTTTCCTCCTTCCGCCCCAGCTGCAGGCCCACTGAGATCTGGGCGGACGCGCTTGCTCAGGGCACCTCCAGTGATACAGGTGCTGTTTGGAGGTGGGGGGGGACTCTGCTGCCTGGAACTAGCAACTGTCTTTAGAACACCACTAAATGAGACTGGGATCGTGCCCCAACAAACATCCAGAAAGGCAGTCAGTAGAAGAGTGTTAAGAATCAAACTAAACAAACGTCTCATAGCAGAACATGAGTCTACATTCTCACCAGGAATCTGCTGCTTTACCTGTAGACGGTGGAAGGAAGATCACCACCCTGGGCCCTACAACAGTGGTGCTGCAGACTGCGCACAGGTACGGTTTAGAAACACTATTTCCTTCCAAAGCTATCAACCGACTAACAGAACAAGATGGCTGTGCCACGGCCTTTAATATACCTTTCATCAATACTCAATGCTTTCCTACTGAGAAAAAAAGAACAAACAAATAGCTACGGAATCCAACAAGTATTTATGTATAAACACAAAAATTCCCTGTGATACACAACTGTAAGGAAGCACTGTTAACAGAATATTCTGAACTTCTAAAAAGGACTCTGTTAGAAACACTGCTTTGTACCCCTGCCAAAAATGGCACAGTTAAGTAATCTGAAAAATAACTTGATGGCCCATAGCTAAATAAATATAAATACCACCTCCCTCACCACTCAGATTTAAAGGCTTGTTACAGAACAAAATTCTGAAATTTTTCTGAAATAAAAGAGAAAAAGCAGTGCTTAAACCCAAACTCCATTGAATATTTTTTCTTTTAAGTTTTTATTATTTAAATACACCATACTAGAGCAAATGTCTCTGAAAATATCACAAATAAAAGATTTTTTTCTTCATTCAGCAAATTAGAAGTAGGGGGAAATTTCTACACAGTAGCTGCTATGAGCCTGATTTTTTTTCTCTTTTTTTCATTTTTTTTTTAATCTTTGCCATGGGAGTAGCAACATTAGGACAAAAACACTTACATGCATACATACATTGTATTTTACAGAGATACAATAAAAGTGTTTGTGATAGAATATCACAAAAGCCACATCTCTTTCCTTTATCGCATGTTCAGTTTTGATTGAAACACATTTCCTTACAACACTTAAATATACAAAGAGCAAATAGAATGTTGTTAAGGTAAAACACAGGGTACAAACTCTGGCCAGTGCCCTGCTAATTGTTAATGAGGGTAGAAAGCAGATTTGAATGCTTCTTTTAATTAGCTTCATTAGTCATTTCCCTCCCCCTAAGCTCCCTCCCCCCCCAAGATGTCCTCCGGTGGATCTTTTTTCATTTTCTCTACAGTCTCCCATTAGCCCAGGTTCATGGAGTCCTTAATGTTCATATTCAGTCATTTTAATACACCAATAAATGCGGGAAGGGCAATCAAGACTAAAGAAGGTGCAATGGCATGGAGCTGGCACTGGTGCTAGCTACAAAGGTGACTTGTCTACAGAAGACACATGGGATCCACCTGTGATGAACAAAATCTGAGATGAAGGCACGCATTCTGCATTACTCTGACCTTTTAGCAGACCTGCAAGAAATAAAAACGGGCATCTTAGCTAAAATGCTAAATTTGAGCGATATTAAACTCAAACATGACTGCTTTTGTCTTCTCCACATTCACTAATCTTCTTTTATTAGATTACTTTCCAACTGTGACGTGATGGAGCCTTTCTACACTACTTACTCTGGCAGTGAAGAACTAAAGCAGAACGTGTTCTGCAGTTTTACTAGCAGAGAAAATGATACGGCAAATGGACTTTCAGAAAGTTTCTGGCGTAAAGTTCTACAACAAATTGCTTAACTGTTAAAACAAGCTTCTCTCCAAAAGGAATGACTTACCTCTTACCTCATAGTAGGATCCTGAACTTTTTAACTTAGGGGGGCATTCAGAACCTCGTCCTCACCAAGTAAGTTTTGGGTGCATGTGCTCAAGCGTGGAACTTAAATTGCCTGCATCTACTTCCTCATCTTTAATGTAGGCATAAGACACCTGCTACGATGATTACTTAATATATATGGGGGGACTTTCAACAGTGCCTGCCCCTTGACAAAGCTGAACAAATACTGTCAGTATCATTATGATCCTGCTATCCCCATGTGACATCTTTCCATCCATTTTGGTCTTTACCTGAAGGGGTGTGTGCACATGTATGTGAGTGTTTGTATGTGTATGCGCACAAAAATTATACATTCAAGCATTCACGGATTAATTTCACTATTTCCTGTCATGCCACTTAACATTACACAAACACTGTGAATACAGTATATGAGTCCATACATGTAACGTTGAGTGACTTGTGATAAAGAGCATAGTTCGAGATAAGGCTAACTTCAACATTTTAAGTCAGAAACACCAACCTACACAGATGTCAAATAGTCTGTTTGCAATTACCAAAATGAAATAATATATATTAGGGTTTTATGGTTTTTAAATGACATTTTGAGCTTCCCAGGAAGTTCTCGTCTCCCCCTTTCTCTAACTTACTAAAAGCCTGAAGTCTATTAGGAACTCCAACCCCCCACTTCTAAGCTAATTAAAGTGGTGGAGGCTTAATTCCCCAGAGTGGAAGCTCAGTGTGAGAAAGGTAATTTGTCTGTCCAGAACAAAGATGCAGCAGCAGCCAGCAAGCATACTTAATAAATGAGCATCAAATGTCCTCTATGATGGACACACACAACACCAATTATATACCTATGTGGGAACTGTGAAATGATATGTTAACTGGAAGGCTTGCTAAATTTTCCTCCAACTAAAGAGATAACCCTGAAAAGCACAGATAATTCCTGATTGCCCCATCATACTTTTGAATGGAAGGAAGAATTTCAGGGCAGGCCACAATCTACAAAAGGAGAAATTAGCCAGGATTCTTGATTTTTGTAATATTCTAGAAAGGAACATTCTCTTGAGGCTAGCCACGCCCTTTGAAAATGATATGGGCAGCAAATACAATTTTGTAGATGTCTTATCCAAACACCAGTGGTTTCAGATTTCAGTCACTCTGTAATCTGAGATTGTAATCATTCTATGATTGAAAAGCTTAAAATTATTTTTCTCAAAATCTACAAAAGCCAATGATGCAGAACAACGACTGAACTATACACTCCCAATACTGACACAAATTTTAGGAAAATGAACTTAAATGGGCCAGATAATAGGGGCTTATACTTTCCATACAATTAACTGCCTTTAAAGAAGAGATACACAAATAATCAACTCATTATTTTTAAGACAAATGATGCTTGAGTATATTTACTATGCATCATGCTCTAAAAATGTAATTGGTACTGCAACTAGAAGGGAAATGGTCACAATAAATGTCCAATATTCTCCACCAAAAATATGGACAATGAGAGAACAGAAAATAATAAAATGAAGCTATCTGTCATTTCTCCTTATTTCATCTCCAGAAAAGAAACATCATGGGGTTTGGGGAGAATAATTTTAAAGCATTCTTCAGGTCCAAAAAGCAGTTTATGTTCCACCAGGAAGTGTGTTTTCATTAACTCTTCCCCCTTGCCCTCTCGTTAATATCTCTCTGGACCCCATTCAGCATGCCCAAAACCTTTATTTACAAAAACTACCTCGTGAACTGACTGTGCTTATGGTGAGCTGAGCACTAAGGGCAGAAATGTGAGACACTGACGCCAACAGGGAAATGTTCTTAATTAACATCACCCCCAAAACACAGCTTCTCACCAATGTCTGACAAGAACATTTCCTTAAGTCGTATTTCCTTCTGCCTTTTAAGAGCCATTAATTTTTGAAGGCCACCTGTCTCTGTTTCTTTGGCTTCCAACATTAATATACACTAGCGGGTTCTTATTCGTGGTCTAAACTATACTTTATGTTTCAACATGAACAGCCTCCTATCCGGAAAGAGGTGTGGAAAACAGAAAACTATGAAAGATACAATACACATAATCTCATAAACACACTAGGCTTTTCTCCAATCTTCCTTCCTAACACCTCTCAACTTACATCACCTTGTACTTAGTAAGACAGTACTAACTAAAGCCCTGTCCATCTCTCTTAGGAATCCTTTGCACTTAGTCCCTCACTACAACTGCCGTTGCCTGGATTCAGGACTTCGTGTTCCAGGGCATCCTCCACCTCCTCTCTCCATCCTTCAGCTCTCACCATGCATGTTGGTGAGCTGTGATGATCATTTTTTATACTTTGCTAAGTCAGAAAAAAAAAAAGATATAAAACCAGTATCATAACAAGAGAAGACATAACTTGGGTGGGGTAGGGATAGGCTTTTATATGTAAAAAAGGAGGGTTGATGGGGAAGGGGTCCACCATTTTATTTCTAGTACTTTTGCTGGGTTTTGTTACCAAGTGTAACTATGAATGGCTTGCCTCTATTTCCAAATGGTATCTCAAAATATGTATGTTACCTATTTATTATTCTCAACTCTGTACTATCGATTTGTCTCATTTAAAATCCAAACGACAAAAATCTGTAAGAAGCATTTATATGTATTGGTACTCCTAAAAGAAGCTTGAATCAGAGATTGACTGGTTAATTTGCAATTAAAAATAAGATTTTTATTCTTAAAATGGTTATTCTATGTGACACCCCATATTATAAGTTAAATACAACTGCATATAGTTTCATGTAATTAACATTTACTAAATAAAGAATACATTTAAAATTATGCCATAAACCTGAGCGAGGGAAAAGGATATATATGAGCATTAAAATACAGCAGGATATTTTTAAATGCTTAAGAAGTTTTCAAATATGTCATTTTCCCCCCGCATAGCAATAAAAAAATGCATTACAGAAGACAAAGGAGTCTAATATTTTTCCTGAGCCTTCTGAAGCTTGCTAAATTCCTATTTGCAGATAAATGTTGTTTTTTTGTGATCCTTACAACAGACATTAATGAAGTTCCTATTGTAAATCCATAAAGAATTACCAAGTGAAGTGTGCACTTTTTGTTTCAATGCAATAACTCAGTGCTGTGTGATTGCCTGGGTTAATGATGAAAAAGTCAAACATACTATCAGAGCTGATGGAAAAATCTATCACCAATCTGAAATTAAAATTCATCTGTGGTCAATAAGATTTAATATCCATGCAAGTGGCGCTGTAAAGAGTAAATGAATCAATGTCATCAATACATAATCAGTATGAAATATGATGTGAATAAAATTATGCACACGAGTCATGCATTTCACTCTTTTTCTGGGCCAGTGTGGAATGAACAGTCTCTTAACTGAAGGTTGACAGTAATTGTTACAAATTAGGCACAGCAGTTATCAAAATGCACTCACTTGCATAGCTATAGGACTTATTAAGGAGATTAAAATAGATCTAAAACTATCCAGTACTGGGGGTGCTGGACAACTGTTGATCACCAATTTTCCCTCTCAAGTGCCTTCTAATACTACACGATTTGTATACTGGTATAATTTTCTCATTTCTAACTCTAAAGCTAAGAACTTTCAAGTTGTGGATCAAGAATCAAGATACATAATCTTTAATGGAGCTATTAGTGGCACAAAGTGCCACCAGCAAGAGCAAGAACTTTGTTTTAAAAGTCGCAACTTACTCCTGTTGTAAAGAGCTACCAATCAACAAAAATGTTCTCCTCTGGAATTATAGATTGTTTCGTAAAATTGCTCTTCTAAAAATAAATGCACTGTCAATTGAG